>JBBMOJ010000097.1:0-107073 GCA_038090695.1 Sclerotinia spermophila
TCGAATTCAGAGATTTGGGGGGAACAGCTCAGTATATAGCTAAATCCCTTAAAGCAGCAATGAAATTTAGTAAAAACAGCAAGTTTTACATCACTTACCCATCCAACCTCCGTATATTTTTATTACTAATATCACATTTGCTATATAACTATATAATTTAATCTAATACAAAAAGAACTTTACCTTTATACTATATAAAACTACTTTCTATTAAAACCTCGGTACAATGATTTTCTCACAGGCTCTAAAACATTCAATTCAATTCTATGTATATATATATAAATATCTCTCACTCTCCCATTCTCATTCTCATTCTTCTCTTTCCCGTCCATCCATCCATCCATCCATTCATTTAAATTATACAATACAATATAATACAATGCAACAAGCAATACAAACTACAAAATACAAAATACCAACAAACATGTAACTCCGATCCAAGGGATTCAACAAGCCTCCCAAACTCATGGAACAGACATAGTTCATCTCATCTCATCTCATTTAAAGCATGAAAAGAAAGCTAGATACGACAAAACAAAAGACAATAGAATAGAATACAATACATAAATCACTACAAGCAATCAACTCCTTCTTCCCCCAAAACGCCTTTTCAATATCTACATACATACATATACATAAACACGACCCATTTTCCACCATCGATTCTTCGCGGGTCCAATTATGGGTTTTTGATTATGACAAGAGGGGTATGCGCCGCTTATACCATCCGAATTTTCTTTTCAATAACAATAACAATTTATCCACGCCTTTTCTCAGCCAAAAATCTGCCAAATTCATCAATCTTACTCCTAATTTTTTCCCCATCCATGCCTAAAGAATCACTACGCAACGCTATCCACGCTCTCAGCACTCAAATCACTCTTCCCGCTCCTGGCTTTCGCCGTACTAGTTCTGCCATCCCCCCCACTCGTATATGCATCTCTGCTTTTGCGATCGGCCACGACGACTTTCGCGGCAAGCGCATCGCGAATCTCCTTCTCGTCTCTGTTTCTCCACATGCGGACGCCGGAGTTGCTCAAGGGCCAGAGAACCTTGTTTTCCCGCATCAATTCTTCCTCGGTGTCCTCGGCCACGCGCTCTTTTCGGCCGTAGACGATTTCGTCCCATGATGGTGCTTTGACGGAGGTGAGGATGTCGAAATCGCGGGCGAGCTCGGCGCAGTAGTGGTCGAGGGGAAGATCATTAACGTCGTTTCCGAAGGGGTTTTCGAGTTCGTTTCCAATGGCCATTAATCCGACGATGATGTATGCTGCAGCGATGGTTCCGGGGATAGTCACCCATCCCAGAGCATCGAAGAGTTGGAAGGGGAGAAGATAGACGTAAAGGAATACGATTTGGGAGATTAGAATGTTGTAGCCAATAGGGAGAGGAGTTTGTAGAACACGTTCGGCGGCGGCCGAACAGTCGGTAAGGGCGTTCATGCATCCGAGAATTTGACCCAAGACGACTGGAGAATCGAGAGTTCCGTTGCGCATGGTTCCTTCGACGTATGCGTTGAGGTATGTGAGAATTTCATTTGGAAGATTTCCAATGGGTTTGCTGGATCTCTTGATTGCTTTTCTAGGGTTACTAGCTGCGAAAGTGAGACCCAAGTATTCACCAGCACGCTTCCATGGTGTTCTCTTTTTCTCAATGAGAACTTCTGGCGTAGTAGCCGATTGAGCATAAGTATTGAGGTGATGAGTTAAAGCGGAGATATCGTCATAATGAGCATATGGTTCGAAACGAAGTTTATGTTTGAGGGCGACAGCGAAGGTAAGAACGAGATTGATCCCGGTTACTTTTGCGAGGAGATCTTCTTTGCCCATGTCACCTTCGCGTTCTTGGATGTTGACCCAGATGAATCGACATAGGTTACGGGATTGAACGGAGAGAGATGCCCATGCTTTACGTCCATCGGAGTAACTAAATTTTTGTTAGTTGAGGTTCTATATAAAATATTTAACAGCATTTGGTCTGCCTCCATGGCAATGGCCCTCGGAGAGCCAGCGGAGCGTCATTTCCCCCCCCCAAAAAATTGATTAATTCATCTCCTGGTAAGGTGATGATGTGGGGGCAAGCCCCCAAACCCCCTTTAGCTCGCTGCGCTCGAATGTCTCCCACGCAAACTCTTCATTCACGGAAAAAAGAAGGAAAGAGGAGAACCAACCGTTCATAAGCTGTAGTACTCTTAAAACTTAATGCCAAAGAGATAACAAAACCAAGAACCGTCAAAAGCAAAGTATTAACGGCCAATTCGGTACCCGAAAATTTAGAAATACATGTGATTAAAGTAGACCAACATGCAATCCAGAAAAGAGGTACTATCATTCGAGGGATAACGGATCCATGAAGGCGCATGAAATAAGGAAGTTTGGAATGGGCATCGAGATTTCTTGGTCCGACCTGTTGGTGAGGAAATTGTTAGATATTGTGTGAGGTTTAGGAGAGTGTGGACTTTGGGATTCCATTCTCGGGAGGAATTGTGGTATCCAAGGGAGAAGAATGAGAAGAGATAAATGGAAGAAAAGAAAAAGGACATAACTTACAAAATAATCGTCCAAATTTAAATCATGTCTGCTTACTCTCTTGAAACTATTTGGAGTTGTCGCTCCACTAACATGCACTTCAAATCCACCCTTAGATTTCATCGTGCTCCGTCTACGAGGAGTAATCTTTTCAGGATTTGGATGAATCACTGTTGGATTGGGATTATCGTGAGAAAGAGTTGCTGAAGTTATTGGGTCATGACCACCAAAATCGTCGGCCATGATGTCGGTTTTGTGGAAATTCTTGCAAAGGCTTGGAAGTTGGGTAGAGTCAAAATAGGAGTCTAGAATGATTGGAGAGAATGAATGGATGCCGTAGGGGGTATTAGAATTGTGGGTAGATGGTGTTGGTAAAGGGAGGTCGAGATTCGTTTATGCGGATGAAGCGTGAACGGACTAAGACAAAGTGAATCAGATTTGCTTCGTATATTCGAAATACCTGGTTAATATGCAGTATATGGCTTGATATCTGAATGAACCGGTAGCTCAACCCCGTTCCTGACTCTGCTTTGAAATGTTGGAGCTTGTAAAGGAATCGGAGAATATCTTATTAGTCAACGAGAGAGAGAGAGAGAGTCATGTAAGGTTGTATTATGGTATGTTTTATGAATGGTAAAGGAGTGTTTGAAAATAAAAACTGGATCTCTTCTCTTCTTTTCTTTTCTTTTCTTTTCTTTTCTTATTATTCACGTCCAAGATTTCGATAAAGTGAATGAATGAAGGAAGAGAAATATGGAATTAGAAGAAAATTCTTAGGTGGCTCAAAAAGGTATTCTGATGAAAGATGTATGTGGTTGGATGGGTGGGACAAATGACAGATTCGGAGGTTTGAGTTTTGAATTTAAACAAAGAAACATGGAGATTTTTGGTGATGCTTGCTTTGAACCCCTGAGAGATTAGATAGGGACATGAATAGATAATCTACTCTACTCTGTAAAGCTTGGAAAAGTCCGTCAGCTCATGAGCTTAAGCATACGGTAATTAAGCCCTGGGATATATATGGATATGGATATTGATGTAGATGTAGATGCGGATGTGGATGTGGATGTAAATGTAGAGATTTGCGATATACAATGTATATATATATATATAATTCCCCTGCTTTTATAGAATTTACATCAAAACATATTCTACCAAATGTTATAAGATATTAATTACAACGTACTACTTGACTAGTGAATTGGTGGTTCTCTTTCTTTTTCTCTAGGAAGGTGAGATTCAAGGCCAAATCAAGGGCCAAAACATGGTGTAAGTGAATAAAATATCTGATCCTACTCTATGTTCTATATTCTATATTCTATATTTTGGTACTGTATACTTATTATATCCTGTCGAGCCTGTACACACACTCATCACGGAGAATTGAGAAGATAAAAAAAAAAAAAGTTTTCCAAGAGATTTTCACCTGATGTTGTGTTACGGAGTTCGTTACAGAATCTGCATGCACATAGGCAAAAAAGAAGTCTCTAGGCGATATGATATCTTCTCTCTCTCAAACGCCTCTACGTATGTATTTTCACAATCTGCAGCCACATTTCCTAGGATTCTTACGCCATGCCACAAACATCTTTCCTCTTTCTTTCCCTTTCAGGTCGTCTTCATTTGAAGAATTACTTTTACATTCTCTCTCCTCTTTTGCTTAAACGTTGGTAGCGGGGCTGAGTAATCAATTCATTACGCATGCATCTTTGTATTTTGTATGTTGTAAGCTTACAATATACTTGCGGGTCGGGCCACTCTAGAACTTCCGCACCTCGTCTTGGCTTGTGAATACTGACTGGGATGATGTTGCTTGCCCCTTGTCAAGAATCGTTCTTGAATTGGAATTTTATTCTGCGTTTGGATGGATGAATGGATTGAGATCAATTGATTTATTGGTGATATTTGTATTAAAATAGTATTCTTCATCAGCATACTTAGCAATTGTCGTTATCTGGATCTCAATATTAATCAAAAAAATGAAATGAATTAAAAAATATACAGTATATATTTTCTCACTCCTTTTCTTCATCAAAGCCAATTCAGGGCCGCCGCCATTATTTTCATCCAATCCCTACAAGGATTATCAAACAATAGATGGTTTCATCTCGTATTATTTCCCTGTCAGAGAACCCCCCCAAAACGGCATTTGATATCCATTTTCAACGGGTCCCCTGATGAAACATTTCTCTAAAGAAGTTAAGATCGGCAATTGGAGTTCGTGAAGTTCGGTTCTGGAAGATGGAGAGGAAGAAGGAATTGCCGATTCTTGAGAACCGAGTAGGAGGAGGAGGAGGAGGAGGAGGAGGAGTTTCGCAGGAACTGTTTTAACACTTTCTGCAGAAAAAGCACTCTCAAGGCACAACACAAGAGCTGATAATTTTCACAAAATTACTTCATTCATCACCAAAAATCTTACAACTTACAACTTATAACAGGATGATATAATTATGCGTGATAATCCATTTTCATTTGCTGATCTTCCTTTGTTTGAAACTCCATCTCCAGCAGCATCCCGTGCTTATTTACTTTACTTACTTACAACTTGGCCCTCGGTCAGGTTAAATAATCTTTTGAATTTGAAAATTTACTAGTAACCTTACATCTTCCATCAATAAATTCCAATCCTCGTTCAACATGTGATCAATGCAATGAGCATGAATCTATACCACCGCCCCCTAATCCTTCAAAGAATCGAGACCGTTACGTATACTCTGTACGTACATATTTATGATTAAAGTCAAAAGTCCAGAAGCCTCCATTTTCCACTCATCTCTCATCCACATCGCGGCGTCTCCACTCCCAATTAGGATTCTCCGGACTTTATTTTCTTTTCTTGCAGTTCTGATGTCTGATGGAAACAAACAAACTCTCGAACAAAGGTTTGAGCGTCAAGACATACACATTCCTTCGCGATGTGGTAGATGGATAGATTAGATATACCCACCCCGTCATGAGTGTCATCTCAGACATATAATATCGCGATTTGGAAAGTCTATCGTACTTTCTCGAGATTGAATATTGATTGATATTCACAAGTTCTCTGTTAAGGTTAAATAGAGTTTCACTTTTTTTTTTTTTTTTTTTCCTTGATTCGGGAGCGATGGAGAGGAGAGCTTGGGGCTTTACCTCGGGGTAGAATTTTCGAATTAGATATACTCTCAGCGGTTAATGAATGATTGATACTTTTAACTCTATATAAACCTTACAGACTGGGAAAAACTAATAAAAAAAAAACTCGGTGACCAACGGGGAAACGGGATTTCATCTCATCTCACCACTCCACTCCCCATTAAGGTTACCATCCTCGAGCCATCTCACCTAAGTTTTCTATTTCCGCCCGCATTATAGGGGAGTCGTGCCATGATATTACCTACTCCGTATACAATAGGAATGCTTCTAATGGGATTCGTCGTCTCGTCTACTGCAATTGCCAATTTGGGGGCTTCTGTAACCCCTTTCTATCCTCGCATATTTCTCCACATGTTGATGAGATAAATTCTCTTGAAAATATGCGGCTGAAAGTCCAGGTCACATGTCAAATACAACGAGTAGCAAAATAGCACAGCAACTAATTTTCGTTTTTGATCTTACATTTATATCTCTAAGCAGAATAATATATAAAGTACAGAGGTTGGAAGAGTAAGTGATATAAACCCCACTTTTAACAAAAATTTACTGTTTTTACTAAATTTCACTACCGCTTTAAGGGATTTGACTTTATACTGAACTGTTTCTCTCAAATCTCTAAATTCGATTGATTTTATAATTTTTTTTCACAATTATAAAGATTTTATAGCTTTTAAAACTTTTGATGCTTCTAATAGATTTTCAATAAACTTAGAATAGGATTTCGAAAAAAACAAATTTATAATTCGATGATTTTAATAAATTTTCGTATTGAGATATACTTTTCTCTAGTTTAATGAATTTTCCTATATGAATTTTCAAAGAGTGGAATGTTTTGATTGGCTAAAACTTTTGTATATAGGGGAAAGTATAGTTGTATTTTGGTGTGTTTTATAATACTTATACTAGTAACCTCTGTATTTGAATGAATTCGTATATATGTGTGTATATATATCTTCCCATCTATTCTATACTTTTTACTTTTCCAACCAACCCTCAATATCCCGTTATCTTCCCCGAATTCCGGGGGAAAAACACACACACACACTGGGATGGGATGGGATGGGATGGGCGGGATTCTAGAACCGCCACGCCACGCCGCATCCACGTGGCTGATTCGCACACTTCAAGCTAACGTTACGGACTAGAGAAAAGTAAACAGCGCCATGAGGACAATCGTTCGGATTCTTCGGCGTCGTTGTGTTGCACGTACGTGCATTTGGGTTTGTTGGAAATACATACATATGGTGCAGGGTTCCTCAAGATAATGATATCGCGAGGTGCGAGATGCGAGATAGATCTCGGATGTACGTGTGGGTAATAAGGACGGATGCGTGGGAGTTGGAAATGGAAATGGGGAGTTAGCGTTAACGATGTGAACGGAGGTGAGGTGAAGTGAGGTGAAGTACATAGTACAGGAACTGGTGACGGAGAAGATGGAAGTGATTTATTGATATTCTTCGTACATTTTCTTGGAGGTCAGTTCTGAAGAAGTCTTCGGAAGTACGGGAAATCAAGGGGGTTAGAAGGGATGGTGATGGTGATGCAGCATCCTACTACATGCTACATACATGGAGATAGGAAGCTCCATGAGAATTGGAATCTGGGGAAGCTGTTGTGGGTTCAAATGGGAAAGGAGTTTTTTTTCCCCCGTGGCTAACTCATGGGTATGTTGATCGCGTGCAATTTGATATTTACAAATTCCTCATCTTATCCTTCCACATGCATATCTCTGGAGAACAATCTATGAGGAAAGATTTAGACGTTACGATAAATGAAAGCGAAGATGTTGAAGAGAGTGAGAGATGATGTTTGAGCATTGGGAGGATGAGAAGTAATTGGCTTTGTAACTTTTTACGATTTTGCTAGCTTTGCAAAAAGGCTTCTTTTTGCTTGATAAGGGTTGCATTTACGAAAGAGAATGAGCTCGGGGTAATGGGAGAGAATTGAATAGCGACAGCTGTCTCTGTAAGCTTCTGGAGAGCTCACGAGCAGGAAGTATGGTATGCTATCGGAGATAGAAAAGGAATAGTGAACGGGGGGCGCGGGGTGGAAGTGGGTAGGAAGTATCAGGCAATAGGGTTAAGGGCCTTGAACTTCTTCTGAGCCACCGGGATGTTAATTCGATAGGAAGTAAAGGTTAAGAAGTCATATTGCACAGATTCAAAACGCGGTAGAAGAAGAGAGGGGGGGGGGGGTTGAGGAAAGACGGGAAGTTTCTAAATGTATTGCTGTAGTGTTGTACCGAAAACAGACAGTCAATTGTGGATGGTAGATACTTCTGATGTGGTATGTCAGGTACAAGACAGAGATTGAATGGTAAGCTGTTTGGGGAACCATGTGAGGCTGCAGAGGAAAGGAGACAATCAATGGCTTACGTTGGATGTAGGGACTTGGAAGGAAATCGATTGAGATGAGAGAACAGAGGATGATAATTGGTGAGTGTGAATGGTTATGGTTTTATCTTTGTTGACTGCATGGTTAAATATGATTGATTGAAAAGTGATGAAGTGCTAAAGGGATAAGACAGACTCTGGAGATAAGACAGTGGTGGAAGATGAGAGTGATTTCAAAGTATATCTTGCAGTGTGATTGATTGTGAGCCAGGTGGTTGTTTTCGATTTTTTTGGTAGATTAGTGTCCACATAGAACCATTGGAACCCCTTTTCTTTCTTACAATTGGAACATGTTTTTCATTATATGGTGTTCAAGAAGAGCTTGTTTTGCAACTATCTGGAAATCAAACCCGACATCGTTTCTCGCAGGCTATGAAACAAATATCTATCCTGCCCTCACAAACCATTCCACCCAATTCATGACCTTTATAGAAGCAAACAAAGATGTTTTCCTAGAAACGCACTCTCCAGACCCGGACGCATCCTGTGAAACCAATTATTCATCAGATGATTTCCGTTGGAGACCAGTAGAGGAATCTTTCACAGGACAGAGATACCCTATTTGAATTTCACGTTCATTAACACTCGGGTAATTTCCAGCTCGGCTGAAATATCTCTCTACAAAAGAGTGCAAGTCAAATTTGGGTTTGAGTTTGTTGTTAGGACCGAGAATGAGATTGACCAAAGTCGCGCGTTCAAGATTCTCAAACATCAATAGAGTATCTCGACAACCATCCATATCATATGAATGACGGTTGATGATTAATGATCCTAAGAACCAAACCTGGATGTAGTGGATACTCTGCAGCACCTTGACAGCAACCGGATCGTATACAGGGAGGAGCCTCTACCAGAAGAGGTTTACCCTGTCGAAGGAGTATTGTTGTTTATTGGCGTTGAAATAGATTATATAGGGATATTTTAGGTTTGCACCATCATCAGGTGAATGGGAATCTTGATAGAGTCGCACATAGTGTCGAAGTGTTTCAGTACGACTTTCTCTGTTAACAAAGCCAACTGGAACGGTCTGCATGGGTCTTCCCACTGCCCAGCATACAATATGTTCCCTAGCAAGCCGGTTGAATTGATTAGTCGGAAGGGTCTGAGCGGAGCCTCTTTCTAAATGGCCTTCTTGAAAAACCACGCCTCTTTCGACGAAACTTGAGCGCCAAATCTTTCTGCGAATTTCGAGGGGTAGCGCAGGGAAGAGGGTAAATCTTGTGATTGGTTGGGCAATGGAGGAAGTGGGAAAGTGGTCCAGGTTGCTTTGTCAACACCTCGAGGCTTGTTGACTTTATTGATTGAAGATGGGTCTGCGGTTCTTGAAAGAAGAAAAGGCCAATTAGTTATCATTCGCATCGTTGGACAATGGATCTTACTTGGTTTTGCCATCGCTCATGACTGTTGGCTCCATCTTTTGAATAACACAGAATGCGTGTTATCCCTAGCTGTGGTTCCAAGATGTTGCTGAGGAACGACTGTTGGGCGAAAACGGGAAGCATTAAATCTTGAAGTGTCAATCTCGGTTAAGCCGGTGGCTGTACTAATGACATTTTCCTAGATCTAATTCACCATACCATAATACCACCAAATTATGCTGAACTACTAATAATATGACTCTCAAAGACTTTTGCTAAGTTACATTTTGAGTATTTCCTCATTATTCGAAGACCTGTCTCCTAGTTTCATGAAGGATTATTGGTTCACAACTACTACTTTGTCTTCAAATTCACTTTGCTGCGACAAACCATTCTTTTTACAATGCTTCAGCAGACTCGAAGATTGTGCTTCACTTCATTTGTTCACCCGAGGCAAATTTGGTTTATTATTTGTTTAATTTCATCCTATTACCGTTGCCAATGAAAGAAACAACTTATAAAGCTCAGCCGCCAGGGCCAACTGTCAAGCCGAAGATAGCTTCATGATACATAGTCATTCTCCAGATCCCATCGAACTTCCCCCATAACACAAGGAACCTCTGCTCTCTTCTTATTGTCATCCCACTCGAATCCTCTTTTACTTCATCTCAAACTCTTCCGTTTCATCACCCTCTTTTCCCCATACAATATCTAGATCTGGCTTTTTAATCCACTGTTGCTTGATCTCTCTGATAGAATATCTGCTGCGGGCCAGGCCTTCAACTTGGACTGTTTCGTCGGGGTGCAAAATCAAGTTGATACGTTGAAGACTCTCGAAGCACTGGAGCATATTGAACATACCATGCATATTAATCGTATAGGAAAGCCTGCTCTTCTCTAATATTACGTGGAATACATTGACCTCGAGGATGTTCTTGAGACATCTCACAATTTTCTGGTTGTAGAGTGGGAACATAGCGTGTATATCGGGCTGCTCCAAATCAAAATCTGGGTAGACGAGGGCCAAGCGATCGATTTTCGGGTTGAAGTACATTATATGGGGTGTTAGCAGATCTGTTTCACCACTCAGGAAACCATCAACGGATCTGGACTCCGTTAGTTGAGTGTCGCTAGGAGATTCTTTGCTGTCGTCTTTTCTGCGTGCTTGGTAAAGTGCGTAATAATGCTTCAAAGTCTCGGTTCGGCTCTCCCGATTTGCAAAGGCGATGGGGAGGTTGTCATAGGGACGAGTTGAAGCCGGAGGTATGTTTCTGAAAGGGGATGATTGAGGTGTCATGAAAGAGACTTCGTTCAAAATGAGATATTGTCGTGGAAAAGAGTGGCGCCAGATCCTGATTCGAAGTTCCACAGCTAGATCGGGGAAACGGAAGAAGGTTGTTGCTGGAACAACGTTGTTGCTTGTAACTTCAGTAGATATTTGTGGGATAAGACCACTGTATACAGTGCTTGACAATTCTGAGATCGAAGTTCTGATTATATCATTGCCAGCTTTTGAATCACTGAAGGATCTACACCGTTGGAACAAAGTTAGCAATTATTAATATCAATATTTTAATAGACTTCATTCTTACGTTGCTGTCATTGAGGATTCCTCATTTTCTGATTTGCTAACATGCTCTTCAAGCTGCAAGGCTGCAAAAGCCTTTTCTGGTTCCCTAGGTGGCAGGTTAAATTTTTTCCAAGGGGTTTTGAAGGTGCAAGACAGGTTGATCTTACATGATATATGTTTGGTTTGATTTGATTTCCCTGGACTCTCAAAAGGATACTCTGGGGTAGGTTATAGAAATTTTCTCAGCCACAAGAGTAAATTCTGGAAGGTGATGAAGGTAGCAGAGTAAAATTCTACTTAATGTGGATTAACCCGAATGTAAGCGATGAGTCTTTAGCAGTGAATTATGTCGGAGAGCTGTAAATATTTTTTGTGAAATGATGCAGAATGTTTTCTGACGTCCTATTTAAATGAAAACCCTAGCCTTGTTCATCAAACTTTGGGGCATGATGTCAGAACTAAGATACATAAATGATATTGACATTCCACTGCTAGCTTTGATACTGGTAAGAAAAGTCATGGCTCGAGTTTGAGAAAGATATAGTGGAAGACCATACATCAGCTTTACAGGCAAGCTGAACAGTAATTCAAAGTGTTTGAAACCAAGACAATGAACAAAGTGAATTCAGTTTTTAGACTATTGAAATCCTGTACCCAACAGAAAGCTAGCTTACATAGTTCTCTGCTACAATCTTCTGAATACAACCATATTTCCTTGAGGTAGTATTGAACATCACCCCGTAAGAATAGGTTGCATTCTTATTCAAGAGGGATTGTACTCGAAGCAAAGAAGTTTTTCTTTGCTGAAGATTTTTGGGTTTGAGAAGAATCATAAGATATCTGTCTCCTCTAATTAAGGCTATTTCCCTTTGATGGACTCAACTACTCATCCCATAAATCTCAAGGATTTGTATTTTATTTATCCAATCTATGGATATTGAATTCTCTAGTGGGAACAGTGTACCAATCTATTCTTTAGAAGTTTTGAGCCGAAGCTTGGGAAATGATAGCTATTATGAAACATCATTTTCATATGAGGATTGAATTGGATGAATTTCGGTAAGGCGAGCTTCATAGTATAAAGTATCTAGGAACTTGGAACAGCTGAAGATAGTGAGGCAAGGTTTCATTTAGACTTCCTTGGCTGATGAAGGCGGCAGTAGGAAGATGTTTGAGCTGAAAGGACTGAGGCAAGAAGTGATATTATTGCTCCCTTGCTATGCCGAAGACATGAAATCTTATCATAACTCCTCACGGATGTTCAGTTCTCACTAATTACTCAAAAAATACCTGCCAGACTTTCAAATGTAATTCAAGAGGGAAGTTTGGGAAAATTGCCGAATTTGGAAGCAATAACAGCGTTGTGTTTTGTAACCTAGTGAGCTAGGCACTTATTAGTTCCAATGAGAGAAAATTTTGTGGGCTTCTAAATATAGAGATGAGCCAATTAATAGGTTCAAAGTTTTTCCTAGCGGGTAGATAGCCAGGAAAGGTTTCAAGAAAAAAGGAGATAGCTTACAAGATGATGCCACTACAAGCAAAGTACACAATGTCCATTATTGAAGGACTGAATGTGTATAAGGGCTTTGAAGATCCTATGATGGCTAATGCTGAACTTGTGAAGGAAGATAGCATAAGGTAATAGTAACTTTGCAGAGGTTACTGAACAAACAAAGCTCATGGATCTCACATGTTTTTAGCTGTTTTCATTGCGATGCAAGTTGGAGATAAAAGAATTTAAACAGCCTCAAATCCCAAAGCAATGATGATAAGAGGGCTTCAAGACGTTTTTCTGTGAGATGAAGCTGAAAAGCAGTGTATAGAAGACTACCAGAATATTATTTATCCAGTCACTGTGCAAGTATCTTGACATTTTGGAAATAGCAGACTCTGATGAAAACAAGTCTTCTTCCACAAAAAAAATCATTGCTGTTCTCTAGATTAGTATTAATAGTTCGTCGATGAGTTTGGACCTTTGTCAATATTAAATTTGATCATGTCAGAACTCTCAACTATCAAAACAGCAGAACTTGCAAACATATCTTCAACTCTTATATCTTTTGAATTAAAAGATCCAGCCGGAGCCAACTACAAGATTATCCAATGAAAATCACATCAAAAGACCATTTTCTACTATCTAGCAGTGTTTCAAATCTCTGAAAGAACATTGACCAACCTAGACTAACAAACTGAATATAAGCACTCAGTATACAAAACAAATCCATTGTTCAAAGCAAGTCCACATTCTTAAGTTCATTGAGTATTCTTATTGAATCGAAGACTAATAAGTTTTACTCGTCAGATTGCAGGTTTGACTGATGGAAACCCTGACATTGATTATCCTGGAGCTCAACGGAAGGCTCTTTTCCCCACAAATCTAGCACATTGATACCTTCATATTAAGCTTCTTCTGTATATTCCAAAGTGCGACTATCAAAGGATGAAAGATTCAACCACTTGCTTTAAGTATTGACGATTATGATATATGTACAAGCCTACCCACCCTAGCACTGGAACCAATGCATAAGGTCTTTGACTAGCAAACTTGGCTCGCTCTTTTGCATTCTTATCCTTGTAGTATGAAATACAACGGGCACCGCCAATCACTTGGGTAAGATTCACCCGATGCAGATCAAGTTGATGCAGGCCTCTCCGGGTCATATCCAGTGTGATAAGAGTCTCGCTCCGCCCATCAGGCTCACCAGGCTCCTTATCAAATACCAATATGATTGTTTTAAGATTCTTGAGCATATGAAGAGCACGCGGCCCATGAATGTTAAGTCTCAGAGGTCCAGTACAATACACTTCCATATAATCAATTTTATTGATGAAGCTAGAGGATCGCTGGCCAGATGAAGATATATTGAGTAGATATTGGGGCATCGAGGAACTAGAAAGGGCTTCCATGGTGAGGAACAAATGATCCATTTTTAGGTTGACATAAATGACATTGCAATTGCTGTTCGAAGTGCTGGGTTGGTCTACGAGACGAGAGGCCGGAAAGACGCATTTAAGAATCTCAATTGCTGCTGGTGAGAGCCACTGGGAGGGTGTCGCAATTCTTTGTGTAAGGCGGTAATAATGTCTTAATGTTTCTTTGCGACTTTCGCGATTGACGAAGGCGGTAGGTGGAAGACTAGATCTTGCTTTGCGGCATGGTCGATCGATGAAACCGGTGTCATCTGCTGGATCTTGTACACCTTCACGCAGATCGACTCTCCTGGGAGTGAAAGCGTCGCGCCAAATCTTAAGCCGAATTTCAAGGGGAAAGGCATTAAAATATGGAAAGGTGTCCGCAGACTGCATTTGCCGTGATGTGGATAGACTGCCTTTGATGCCATTGTGAATATTCATGGAAACACTATCCTTAATTGAGACAGAGGCCAAGTCTTGAGGAATCAAGTCAGTAGAATCCCTGTAACTCTGTTAGAAACAATCTAGAGTGTGAAATTAATGATAGAACTAACATGGCATTGAAGTGCAGTGCTGACATTGGGAGAAAATAAGAGACTTCGATTCTTTTTTAAATTGTCGGGTTGAGGTTTCCGAGTAATTTAAGACTGAGTAGATCTGGTTTAGATGTAATGCTTGCCTGCTGGATTCGAAATTGAGTGACTAGTTCTGCGGAAAAGAATTGATTGATATAGGAAGAAGACAAATACTACTTCTGAGGCGAACTTTTGGATTCATCAGAAGCAAAGCACTTCATAGCTGTAGTGCCATACCTTCATATGATTTATGCAATAGCTGACGTAAAGTCAAGCCAATGAAGATCCGGTATTTGTGGAAGACAATCGACAAGTCTCCATCAAGTGGAAATTCGAAGTTTGGTTTGGCAGAATAATCTAATTCGACACCGCCTCATATAATGAAGAGAGTGTTGTGAATTATTTCTGTTGGAAATCATATTGTATATGATTAATACTAAACAGTATGCTAGTAACAAAATACCTTTTTCTGACAATTTCAAAGTGAATTTTATTTCTTCCTCAGCCTTGCAGCTACCATTGACTGCCTTATTTAACGTCCTTAGCTTATAACACCTCTACCCTTCGACCTCACAACAAATTTAGCAAGCAACAAACAACCAGATTGTTTTGATCACAATATTGCAAGTCCATTAATCATATAGAATCCCAAATCACAGTACTGATCATGGCGTCTTGATTAATCTCTAGACAGATAACAGTGGACTGAAAGAATTACTACTGTGACAAAGACAAAAAGCAAATTACAGATGATAGAATCACTGTGAATATTGAAATTCAAGAGAGTCGTGCATAATCAGCGACCTGAAAATTTCCAAGAGAATCAACTCAAGGATCGAAATCCATCTGCAGAACTGGTGAAAAGTGTTGCAACAATGAAGACAACAGAGAACTCAAACGATGAGTCACCACCAAAAGCTTAACTTCAACACAGTCAAATAAGCCAATACATCTATCCAGGACAAGGAACTGAACCTTTTGAACAAACTCAGCTCGACAATCCGGAGCTACCCATAGAGCTTCTACTTAGTATGCAATCAAAAGCTAAGAAAACGGAAGAGTCGAAGGATAATGAGATGGAAGATGCACCACCACAACATAATCTTCCAAATCACAAAGACATTGGATGGTCTGAAGACAATGGTGATAACTTGCAACTACTTGGAGAACTTCCTGATTATGAAATGGAATTGTTTAAGAGCTCGCGCAAACCAAATGGAAGTCTGAACGAGTTTACTTGCTTCAATAGCCTGCCCACCGAAATAAGATGCCTGATTTGGCGTGCTTGTTATCCCGAAGGAAGACCAATACGCCTACAAAGAGGTCGTTTTTATTATGACGAGAGACGACGTCGATTTGTTACTCGTGTTGGAGCAATAAATACAATGTCACAGAATGATTGTATTCCTCCAATCACAGCCTTTATTAATCAAGAGTCGCGCCTCGAAACGGAAAAGTGCTATGGAATGCTTATGCAACAATTTAGTTATGGCTCTAATTACTCTGAGATGAGTCAGGAGGGAGAGCTATTATATTTTCAATGGTATAATACTGATCCGGAAACAGAGCATAAGCAAAATCCATTGGAGTTTTTCCTACATGATGAGGAGGACGTTGACCAACTTCTTCCTCTTCAGGTAGTTCACACAGTACCGCAGATTTATTTCATGGGGGTTCCCAAGCGAATTTGGTTTAATCCAGAGACTGACACTGCTATTATGGACGTTGATGCTCTTTTCTACAGCATGGATAGTTTATGTTACCTGGCAGATTTGTTCCGTAACGACCCACGTCGGGCAGCTGGTGTACGAGTTCTGAATATCAGAAACATAGGACGATTCTTTTACCTTATCAGATTTTTTGGAAGGTATGGAAGGAGTTTCCTCGTCTTCTTTCAAGGACTGGTAGAGTTACGATTGAACTGGCGTTATGTGTTGGCAGATTATGAGTCGCATTTGTTGGACTGTGAAAGCATGGTGCCGTTCATCCAGGCCGAAATGGAGAAGATCGTTACAGAAATGAAAAGCAGATTCACAAGCTTTAAAGCTCCAGGAATCTCCGTATTTTATGGCAAGAGATTAGTTTTAGCAGCACACTCGGGTGCGATAACCAACAGATGAGGCAAGGATGCGAAGTCAGAGGAATGTGCGGGAATAATTTTCAGAAGAAATGGCAACTAAATCAACGATAATGTTTAGCGTCAGGTTTATGAGAGTGCTTTAGACCAATACCTCATGAGCAGTGATTAGTGAGTGGTGAGAAGAAAGCATGTGCAAGTTTCAGATTTAGGGTTTCATGTAACTTACAATAATAAAAAATGCTGGAAAATGAAGCTTCTTAATACTGAGACATCTCACAAACCGCATCCATTATGAGCTATAAGTATATGCAGATACACTTTCAGCAATGTTCCCAAGTGCACAAGCCTATGGAAATTTAGTCCTTTTGGGCAGTGCCCTATGATATTACACTTCTGGCAGCCGGGCAATTATAGAAACGCGGAGTACACTACTACCTCCAGCAGAAGTAACATCCTTGATTGATATCAAGATACTTGGTACTAAGAATCCTCATGGAGTCATCCATGACTTCAAATCCAAGAAATTGATATACGCACCATTACAGTGCCAATTGAAACATCTTTCGATAACCAAATCCAAAACTTCATGATCTAGCGAATGAATTGGCACAAAGCAAACAAAGATGTATAGATTGCCCAAAAAAGAAGATCTATTGCCATTCGCGGTGGCGCTTAATGGAACGAAGAGGAAATAAACATGATTTGTTGCGATGCCAACATCGACGGCCAAACTGGGGTTTATTTCAACTACTGTGTGAACTATAGTGAACGACCTTAAGTCACATGCCTACTATAGTAAACCTAATCGAAGAAAACTTGCTAGTCTCGTAGCCATCCTTATTTAAGAATTGCTTCTTCCTGTGCATAGCCAGCTCTTTAGACAGAATACAATATTGACAATCAGGACCTACGGAAGTGGTACTACGCCATCTGCATCCTTCTCACACAAACAATGACGAAGACCAGGATATGGTATGTCAATATGGCAACCTTGAATGACAGATAAGATGGAAAAAGACGAAGAGTTACTTATTTTAAGCCTCTTAATTGGAGACGAGTAGAATTTTGAATTTTGAAGAATAGAAGTGTGATGTGTCGTTGGAAATTTCTGCCTATCCTCACCGCCGGAGCATGTCTCGTGACCAAATTCACGACATCCTCTCTACTCCTAACCTTACTAATTGTGGGCATGTCTTCCCACTTCAGCTGTTATTCGAAGGCGCTGAAGCTCCATAATTAGTGAGTTTGGAGAAGAAAAAAACACCAATACGAACAGCAATAGTGAACTGCACTTTTTGCATACAAGTTTCTGAGTATTATAGAGCGCGTTCATCGCTGAGCAACCCTTGCAAGAGGTCTTTGCTTCCACATCGCTGTGAGCAAGGATAAGGGGAGAGACAGATGTTTGCCTACTTGCTAGGAAGTCTTGAGCATCCAGATAATTGTCTTGGTTCAAACAACGGGTCATAGAATTCCTTGATACTGATCGAATATGACAGTCACGAGAGCTGTGAAGAACTACGATGCCAAAGGTTATGATTTCTTTTCGAACTGGCACTGGAGAAAGAGGGAAATCATTTGAATCCTCAAACGCATAGAAAAGACGAAAATGCTTGTACATATTTGACCAATGACAACACAACAGAGGCAGGGGTATTATCAACCTGCTCGTTCATTCTAATCACTTGCAAACGCTATAGTCCGGTGCTACGAAGGTACATTTTCCATAACAACATGTACCCTGTGGACCGGCAATGCTAACGCAAGTAGCACCCTTCGCCAGACACTGTATTGGAAAGAACTGTCAGTCTAACCTTATAATATTGTGTATCATATCTCATGGAACGGCCCCAATAATACGAACCTTCTTCTTTCGAATGCAGTGTGCATCGTCTGCGACGCCTGGTGCGTTTTCACATACTAACCCATTGCAGCATGTGCCAACTGGACCGGCGAATCCAGAGCAGAAAGTTCCCTCGGTGAGACATTGCTATTGTCCAAAGGTCAGATTTGATAATTCGATGTCTGGGGGCGGGGGTGGATGAGGAAGAAATACTGCACATGAATTGTCTTGAGGAACAGCCGCAGCGACGGTTGATGCTACGAGGAGCGCAAGGATGCTAAGTGGTTGACTGAGCTTCATTTTTTGTGAAAGGTGGGGGATTTTTATCTTCAGAAATGAGAGAATTTGTTGATGGAGAGATGATTGAGAATATGAGAAAATAATCCCATTTATATCCTCAGAAGGTGTCTCTCAACGCCATCATAAGCGTATCAATCTCATCAGCTGTTTATCAGCCGACACAAGCTGAACGGCTGCCAAGCGACTGCCAAGCAGATTTACGAGAGCCCCTTACTTCCCCGAACTATGTCGGTATGACGGTAACCACTTGGCAGATTGAATGCATGCCCGTTTCGAAATTGTGGTACGTTATTTACCCCGCATGATATCAGCATACTGGGAGCACTCCAATTGGCGAAACGACAATAGATATGTATTTCAGCTGGAAAGAATGTATATTCATGATGATTACCGGCGGTGAGCCATGGTAATCCTTCTCTTTCAACAGTATAGTTTGTCTAGGAAAGGAAGATGACTTGGTCCTAATATAATATACAAATGCTTTCAGCCACGAGTTGAAGTGGATTGGACCTGTAAGTCGATTTCAACATAAATTTGTGTAGATCAAGCGATTTCTGAAATAAAGCATTCGTTTATCTTTAATTGTCATCATTGTGGTTGGGAAACCAAGTTGCCTTAGCCAACTTTCTCAAATGGTAACAGCTCTTAGATCATAGTTTTAGAACTGACCACCATGTCTGCAAGTCATTTCCTAACAGAGCGAACAATCCCGAGTATTTCTCAAAAGCCGGGCCAGTTACGAAGGGGTGCATGATTACGATCAAGACATCGATTTTACTCCTCCAGTTTTCAGAGCATACCACTACTAGACGAGACCTGTTCGTCATTTCACCATCCGCTGAAGCATTCCCGTATATAGCCGGATTTCCCTTCATAACATATATGGGTGTCGTTCCGTTCTTGGTCAGACCCCCCCTACGTCAATTTGAATGATTTCCAAAAGCACGTGCCCATGCTTCCGGAAAAGCCCAGCTGCACTTGGTCTTGCCCTTGCAAAACTTCCAATGCCCAAGGCATCGACAACCGTTTTGAGATATTCGGTCAACATAGTTCCTAATCCTCTGCTTTGAAAATCTGGATGGACCATGGTTATTTGTCGGATTCTTTTTCTTGGTTTAGTAGCAAAGTTTTGGTCTTATGTTATCAACTTACCACAATGCTGGACAGGGTGATATCCATATTTATATGGCAGATATCACTTCGTATGACATGAAATCTTGCGCCTGCCAATTTCAGCCTTCTGGAAGAGACATAAGGATATTTCTTGGCGATATTTTCTGAGTTCACCGTTGCATTTGTTTGACCATGTTCTAGAGGGCCCAGCATGTCCCATGCTATCTTGCGGTTTGTGGCCGTTTTCATTATCTTACGAGCTTCAGCATTTGGCAAATCCAGACGCGGACGGAACCAGCTCCTCAAGTATTCGCGATGAGTTTCTTAAGATATTGATCCTTCAAGAGGGTGCCAATTGGTACCATTCTTAGTAGCTAGCATCAATATCTCAACATAATCACTGAGGTCGTCGATCAAGGCAGGCCTCAAATGGCTGGTGATGTCGAAAAATATTTTTGGTCCAACTGCGCGACGGTCTTCAGATGTCAGGGTCGAGAGAATTTTTGTTATCATGTACATAATTCTCTGATTCCGAGGGAGAGTATATTACAATGACATAATAATAATCATATCGATTATGTCACCGTAACTCAAAATAAATTCACATCGCACCAATCAGGAAATGATAATGGTCGAATGGTTTTGCGGCAGCTTGGCTTGAGCCGACATTTGTCAGAACTATTATCTAGGATAAGCTAATCATATTCTTCTTTTCCGCTCTCGAAAAATCTTTAGGCCATCGCTAGAGTTGTTGGTTGATTCTTACCGCGCGGTATTGGTCATGGTGTAGTCGTTGGTCAGCAGGAGTGTAGGATGCCATGAACTTTGAATACACGACATGATAAATGTTAAAGTACGTTGCTTTAATAATATTCTTCAATCAAAGGATCTGTTGTTTCCCGTGCGGGAGTTCTTGGGGTTGCACAAGGCGCATCTCGGGCTGATTTTGCCAAAATCGTATATTCTTCTCATGTGACTAAGCTTATTTATGATGGTATTTCCATTCTCAATGATGGTAGTTTGCAATAATACCTGAGCTTTTGGTGTTAGTTACTCCTTGTGGGCTGAAGGCCTCGTAGAAAGACACGTTGAAGGTCGAATTTAGATCTCAACAACTATTGCTGATCAAAGCTTGGTTTGAAAAGGTCTCAACCCGTTCGATCGATCTTTCTGATATCTCGTGAGCCATGAAGCGGATTCTGATCATGAGTCGACCTCCAGTGCTTATGGCCTACTGCTGAGTAAAGCGACAAATACTGTGGCTTATGGTCAGTACAATACCTAATTATAATATTTGAAATCACAACATCCGGGCTATACATACTCAAAGACCAAAACTCTCCGTGGTGTTCGATCAATGCTACTCCATGTCTAGCTTGTTTAAGAGAACCGAGCGCAGTTCGCTAGAACGTCCAACTGCCACATTAAGGAAGCCTAGTAAAGATAGGCCAGAATCAGAAAGAAGGGACTCAGATGATGTAGAAGCAAAACCATCTCATCGTCCTAATTATTTCAAATCACAAACATGGCATACATCCGCTGGCAGTAAGGCGACTCCTACAATTGATAAATTGAGCCCGAAACTACCCAAGCCATCAAAGCAGAATAGAGGTATGATGTCGATCTTCAGGAAATCAAAGAGATCGAATGATGAAGATGACTCGGATGACGAATTTTTCTGTCGGGGAGGTAATACTGGAATGCTTGTAGGAGACGGTGATTCTCCGCGTAGAGACAGTACTTCTCGTCAAACAGGCTATGAGAATACGCATGGTTCAGTTCCAAGTCGCTCTCAAATGAAAGCTGGACAAATTCAACGTAAAGTTTCGACTCGGACCAGCCGATCTAGGGCTAAACCAATAATGCCAAGCAGTCGTTCTGGTTCAAAAGATCCGTTGGATTCACGAACGACAAGAACATCGTCAGGTTCACTTCCGACCAAGTCTGGGTCACTGTATACAAATTCGTTAGCAGCCTCGTCATTTCTTTATCCACGCTCAATAAGTTCCGTGAAAGAACCTTCAAAGTTCAATCCGAGCTTTCGAACCGGTAACTGTGGCGGTTTATCTAATCCGGAGGAATATTGCCGCGGAAGAGGTGGTAGGAATTCGCGTAGAGAGAGTTCTAGAAATGGGGAGGGTATGTATCTACGTTCCCTCACTTATTTTATGATGTATTAACAAAAGAATAGCTCACTCTTCCAATGATGTAAACACTTCTTCTAGAAGAGATTGCTATGGTGAAGTCAAATCGAGACATCACTCTTCAAAGGCGTCAACATTTAACACCAATAACCAAAATTATCGTCACAATGGAGAAAGGAAGAAGCCCAGCGTCAGCTCCCGTACCAGAAATATCGTTAGAAATGATTATTATGAAGAATCAGACTACGATTCCCATCACTCCCACAAGAAATCTAACTCAAGCTCTACAAGAAAGACGAATCCCATTCCCTCAGCACGAGGAGCTGCTGTGACCAAAGAACAGGGAAACAGGAGCAAAACTTTGCCTAAAGTCCATTTCGATGGCCATAAACTTCATTCTGATGATCATTTTAACCATAAAACTGATTTGAGACGTTTCGAACATCATGGCAATGAGCGAGCTTGCTATGTATGATGGTAGGGTTTCAAAAACCATTACGTCTTTTTTCAACTTTTTTCGCTTTTTTCACTTCTTCCTCAGCAGATCAAATATTTGTTATTCTCTTTTTATTGTGATTATTTTATTATACAATGTACTGTTATTTATATACTATTTGTCACGTTTCTTCTCTCATGTTTATCAAGTGTGTACTTTTTGCTGCTCCTTTTGTTTTTCCGTCCATCCTTGGTTTACTATCCTAGGACCTACAATCTATCCTCACAAAGAATCATGAGATTTTACACATTAGTATCAGAGTGCGTCATAAATATCGTAGAATTTTCGTTCCTCTAGTGTTCCTCAAAATATAAACCAACCGTTGATCCTTCAAGAGACCGGAGCAAGGCAAATTCATAACAGCTAACCGCCAACCTCTGCCCCACACAAAACCCACACCACTTCGGGCCAAAGTTTCAAGTAATCTTCTTGAATCCTATTTCACTGCCATAGAAACTGTTTGCTCATACAAGTGACTATAGCAAAATGCTGTGCAAGTGTTGGTAACATGTTATAATATAGCATCGTGGGGCTATCCATGGTGGAGAACGTATTTCCTAAAAGTAACCTTTATACTAACCTTCTACACTACAAACACCCCATCTCACTCCATTTCATCTCACTCCATTTTATTGCACCTCGGCATGCCGTTCCTCACAAACACACCATTCATATCCTCAAACCTCCATCGAGCCCGCACACGCACACGCAGTAACACCGACCCAAAGCCCGCTAAAACATCACATTCTACTTCCGCATCCATAGACTCGGGATATGCTAGTGGATGGGGAACCATCCATTTCTGTTCTAAAGGACCATTTACTTCTAGACGAAACTCCATATTCAACGACGAACATCTGACTTGTGAGGGCCATCCTGTAATTTTCGAGTATATGGCAGACATCAAAGTGTTGTATATTGGGGAGGCGAAAATTGCAAATTTGAGGGATAGGATGGGGAAGAGTAGGGAAGTGTTTATTGGGAAGTCGTCGCGGAAAAGTAAATCGGAGAATAAGCATAGAAATGCAAATGGCGCATGCCATCGGAACAGTCAGATATCAGGTAGGCTTCTCCAAAAGCCGAAACCTACTCGAAGGGGGAAAATGGTGAAAGATGAGACGGGGCATGTGAGAGCTGTTTATGAAGATGAGGATCCTATTGATTTGGGGCGGAGGATTGCGAGGGAGTCTATTAGGGATGTCTCGAGTCGTAACTCGTAAGTTCTCTTTTCTGTTTTTCGGGGGCATGAGCGATGTACTGATGTGGATGTAGTTCTCAAGGTGCCGTTTGTGCCGGTAAGCAATATGATGAATGGAGGAGATGAACATGGTGTGAGGGGTCTGTGGAGTTGGGGGTTTGGAAATTGATGAGATAATTCGGACTTCGATACTTGTATCCGAAAGAAGGGGTGGTAGAGCGAGTAAAATTGGCCGTAGAAGATCTGCGGCCCGCTGGGCACGCGATATTGTCACGGGAATTCTACAGCAGCGATACATGTAATAAGGAGTCTTAGACTAGGCTGGCATATCGGATTAACCTTGATGGTAGCATCATTCTAGTATACTTAATGCGTCTAGATGTTAAAGACACGAAACTGACTTATATATTAGTGTGAATGGTTTGATGCGGGATTCCGTGTGCATTTTATGTTTGACAATTGAGCAGAAGTGAAGCTGGCATGAATGTCATACTGATGCTATAGAATGTTGAACGGGAGGATGAAAGCATTTAAGTCAAAGTGGGAGACTAACAATGAGACGGGATTTGTGCTTCATGAAGCTGGTAAGAGCTAATAGTATAATTTTGAATGGTTGCGTATATATTCTTCTAAATCGGCGCCATCCCGAAATATATATTAAGAATCATTAATCTATGATAACAATTGCCCGCTCTTGTAATGCTCAGATCCATGCTATTCGCCCGCTCTTGCAATATCTGTCCCGCATCTCCTTATAAATCAAGCGAACTTCTTAACATGCATCCCGGTTTTGCTTAACCTAGATGCAATGAAAGAAGCTACAGTTGCAAGAAGCAATGCTCCACAAAATGCTATGGTAGGAACATATCCGGAACTTGAAAGTATTTGTCCAGCAACTGGTGTACCAATCAAAAGACCTAATCCGCCTATCGCAAAAGCCATGCCCATTCTTGTGCCTACTACTCCCATGTGTGGGCTTAGCGATACAATGACTGTAGGTGGGATTGATACGAAACACCCTGTCGAAAATCCGTAGAGAATTGCGAATACGACCAGACCGCCAACAGAATGAACAACAGTCCAGCCGAATGCTACAACACTTGCGATGAGTGTGCCTGGTATGATGATGTTTAAGGGTCCCAATTTATCAGCAACATAATTTGGGATAATACGACCGAAGATGGATGCCGCATTTATGGTACTCAACATATAGAATGCCGAGTTAGAATTCATAATGTTTTCATCCATAGCGTAGGATGAGATGTAGTAAAAGGGGATATTGAGACCCATGAATCCAAAGAAGAGACCGATGGTAAACAGTAAATATGGTGGCTCCTCGAATGCGGCTAGATCTATGAGCTTTCTCTTCTGCGATGGCTTTACACGCATCTTCATTATACTCATGGAGATGCACAGGGTAGCGAGGAAGATAAATCCAAGGGTTCTCGTTGTCCAACCAAATCCGATCTTAGGTTGAAGGTTATGGAAAATAATTGGGTAAATTACACCACCTGAGAAGATTAGCTACTGATATGATAGCACCATTTCAAAAGATATGATGATTGAGATATAAAAACGTACCAAGTGAACTTCCACTAGCAGCAACTCCAGTTGCGAAAGCTTTCCGTGTCGAAAAATAAGTAGAAACGATTGCGACACTAGGAACAAAAAGACATCCTAGTCCAATTCCCATGCAGACAGCTTGCGCAAGTATAACTTGCCAATAGCTTGTAGAGATAGATGTCATCATCATACCGAAGACAACCAGAAATGTCCCAGTAGACAGAAGGGGGCGAAAGAGACCGGCATCTAGGAAGAAGTCAGTTTTGCATAGGTATGGGAGAGATGAATGGAGAAGAATTACCGAATAGAGGACCAGCAATAACTCCTACAAGCAAGAGCAGAAAAGCTTGGATAGAACCAATCCATGAGATGTTAGATGGTGATTCGTGAGGTAATAAATCAGTTTCATAAAAAGTTTGGAATGCACCAAACATATTCACTATGCCCCTGTTGCCATTGTCAACTCTAAATTCACCTTTTAATTGTGTGTTATTTCTTGGATTAACAACATACCATGAATTGAAGAATAAGAAGAAACTCCCAACCACTTGAAGCCATGCAACCACTCCGCCATTTGGAATATCGGCATGGGGATTCGGAGCAACCTGGGGAAGTTCTTCGGCAATAATTTCAGAAACATTGCCCGATGATTTTTCTTCGTTTGATTTGATAGAACCTCCAACCGAAATATTTCGATCCATATCAGTGGATATTTGATCCGTCGGGAGACTGACTGGAACGGTCTCAGATTTGTGATTGTGAAAAGTATGCATGGCCACCAAGGTACCGCCCGTATATGACTTTCGGCACAGTTCAAAAATTGATCGTGTTAATTGAGCAGTGTTCCATGTATGTCAAACGAGTATATTCTTCTCTCTTATATTCATCCTTTCGCGCTCTGAATATTCTGGAGTGACAAACTAGCAACAAATTCACAATCTTGAGAGCGCGGGCTGATATAAGTAAACCGCGGATATTGCGGTAGGATCTTCGATGTTGTTATATCCGCCAATTAGGGTGACTTGTTCATGGTAAGATCGTCAAAGATGTGGAGAAAAATCATGAAGATATCGAGAGTGGGGAGGGATGAGACATAGGTTTTTTCTTTTTTTCTTTCTCAATTTCTTCTGTTAGCTTGAGCATTTCCGACGGTATTACAACTCGGGAATTAGAGATAAGACCGAGGTCGATGTTGCCGAGTTAACAAAAGGCGAAACTCATAGCGGTGGTGGTATTGATATTGATAGTAAAGTTTACGGAGGTAAGGTTAAAGTTAAAGTTATTGGAGCTGTGCTTTGAGGAAATGTCAAAAGATGTGCATGGGAAGAGCGGCGTTAGCATACATACTGGTAAACAGTCATCTTCTTCATGTCTTTCTGCCAGGATTCCCTCCAATCCCTGTACGGGTTTTCTTGCATCACAATCAACATCATCGCCGTCATCATCATCGCCATCGTCATCATCAAAAATTGGGATCATATCATCTCGTGATTTGGGGAATGTAATAAAAAATATTCAAAGCACACATTGCATAATATCATCATTGCCATACCGTAGTATTTTTACTGTATCTACTAATATTAAGCTCCTGCATGATTGGAATAGACTACAGTGCTACCAAATGATAAAATACCCATATACTCTAAATATGCGCTGCACTGTCTTTCAGATTTAATTCGTACTCGGTGGACGTAACCTAGAGTTTCATCGATTCGCGCCAATTATCCCACCCGAAAGTATATAAGACCTCAAGATAGCCCGCTCACCTACAAATTTTGCATAAAATATAAATCTTCACAATAAATCAAGACGCATGAATCCAACGCCAGAATGTAATTGATACTTATATTGCCCTTGCAATTTGTTCCCAAGTATATGACCATCTAGGAGGGGATGCATACTTTAAGACCCAAAACCATCAGTCGCCAACTTGCTCAATCCGTTTGAATTACCACGGAACCACTTTCCGCCTCAATCTATACTCGTTCACTTATCGAAAACTCGACTCATGCAAGAGCATAGGACGTTGACGGATTGCCAGCAGGTTTGACACCGAGCATATCATTGTTCGAGTTTCGCCATACTATTCGTGATAATTTCGGAATATACGGGCATTATCTTTAGAAACAACATCCCCTCGCATGGGACTGTAGAATGTGACCTGTGACCAGGGTCTGGCTTTGATGAAGAGGTTCAACTCGCTCGCTAGACAATGAACTTTGCTACACGATGACGTGCTAGGAGCCACAATCTTTTGGCGAGACTTCCCATTGAGGAGATAGAGAGGCAAACATGTTAACTCACTCCTTGCAAATTTCCTTGAAGATTACTTTATCGGGTATGTAGCATAATCTCCTCACTCAGCTCTTTGTGGTCACCGACAAAGCGTGTGCTGTTCTTCCGACGAAAGAACCGATTCTCATCTTCATCGATCATCTCGACATATCCTAGAGTTCGTTAATACTCATCTCCAGAAAGTACAGAGTGTTGCCGATCTTGCAATTGGCGTTTTATACTGGCCCAAAAATGTTCTATCTCTTCTGGCATGCTCGGAAAAATAGCTTCCAACAAGTACTGTGATACTAATGCCCGGAATGCTGTTCTCATGCTCAATCTTTCGAGGCATGAAGAATGGAAATAATGGTGATCAACACTTGAATTCATATTTTGTAAGAAGTTTCGAAGGAGTGAAACTGTTTTTATACATTTTCTATTTTTATGACAATGGCCGTTTGTCTTGGCAATGTTAGACCAGAAAATGAAACAAAATTATCCCGTATAATGTCCTCATTAGCGAGCATATCCAAATTTTAGCCGATTAAGCGATTTATAGCTTCGGCTCAGTATCGGGATATGCATCTCAAAACGAGTAGTTCGAGAAAATAAGACAAATCTTATGATAGTTATCAAGGATTAAGATGTCAATGTTCGGGAATTTGAGAGGTATCTAGGTACTAGATAGTTAAGACTTCATGTGGTGACTTGAAGCTTTCTGTGTATCAAACGATGTATAATATCTTCGCTTCATAAAAAGCGTCCCCTTACCTAAACCCAACATCTTCAACTATTCCATCAAAATTTACTACCCCCGGATTCCAGCGTCTTACTTCTACGCGTAGTATCCCCGTGGTTGTATCAAGTCAAAATATTGGTATCGATGTGTTCTCCGGATGCATCAAACCCAGCGAGCCCAGCATCCAATTTCGTCAATCAGTTGACACCAATATCATCTTTGGTCGACTCGGTAGCCCTATTGCTTCTACTTGATCAACGCCATGTAACTAGCAAAGAGTCAGAGGGTCTTTTTTCTCCATATAATCCACAAATAAAAGGTAGTCTGAGTGATCCAGCATGTCAGTGACGCAGTAAGTGAAAGAGCAACGAAGCTCCAACCTCAAAGACACCCCAGTTTCCATGGCCAGAAAGCCTCAATGAGATGGGTCTTCTTAGTTCTGATGATATCAAGAGATTGTCACCGTTGGCTCGCCATTGCTATCACCTGTGGTGCTAGAAGACACAGTCGTTGTTCGGCTTGAGATGGCCTTCACAGTACAATTGGGATGATTTCACGCTTGTGGCGCATTGTCCCGGTTCCACTTCATGATATGTATCTCTTCTTCTTGGTACTCGCATGTTCGTGTGGTCTGTTTGTAACTTTCTCTACATCCTCAATGCTCTAGTAAGGAAACGCATTGCATACATTTCGAACAGGAGATTTTAGATGGAGTCCTTCATTTTGTACTTTGTCATCAACGGGGTGTGATTGTCATTGAATCGAATGAATTGGATGAGTAGCACAACATATTTATACCTCAAATCACGATAAATGTTGATTGAATACTTGAATTTTTCCAGATGGTTCGTATGGGAACTGGCGTGATCTGAAGCCCTAGAAGTAATTCGTGAGACGTCATGTAACAATAGGTATTGATACCCCGCAATTACAGAGTAAGCTTTAAAGGTTTGCGATACTGTTTACTTTCCTAACTTCCCCATTTTATTTCGATCGGCGCCGAGCATTTTTAGTATCTTCAAGATTGAAACCCTACATCTCGAGATGTCAAACTATAAAGTAATTATTTTACCTTTCAATAATATTCAAAGAGATCTCCGTTACCAAAAACTCACGACAATGCAAACGGATTACTTTCCACGGATCCATAACCATGCTGCGCCGCATTTCCACAGGCAGAGATTGCTATAGCGGCTAATCTATCCATACGATGGGGTGTATTTCGACTGCCTACAGTCTACGACACCAGACCCATCAGCGATTTTCTAGTCTAAAACTCCGGCCTCGCTCTCACTCGTATACTAGAATGACTCTGATAGCCCGCCGAATAGATACAATTAAACATGGGCAAAGCGACAATCGAACTCTCGACGATGCTGCCTCAATGTCCTCTGCTGTCTCATTACATACCATTGATGGTTCCGAGGATTCAGATGAACCAATCCCTTCTTATTCATACACCGATGAACTTACTTCAACACCATCCGCGAACTCTACAACAACCCATCCAAAGTTAGGAGCATGGTACTTGTATAATTGCCTTCTGGTTCTCTGTATTATTGCCGCAATAGCTATAACCAATACTTCTCACTACTGCACCGGACCTTCCATCCTCCACTCCCCACCTCGATTACAGTGAAGTCCGAACTCGTTTTCCAAACTTCTCCACGAACGCATCCTCTTTATATGATATGATTGGAGAGCAAACCAAATACCAACAGTGGTATTACGTGAACATAACTGGTTGGCACAATGAAACAAAGCGTCGAGGAAGAAAGGAGACAAAAAGCAAAATGACCGACTTTTTTATTCGGATAAGTATCACTCATCTTACCGCTCGCGACATGAGTCTGAACGGGGAGATTGAGTGCCTGCCTGACAATGTGAGAGGTTATAGAAGTGGCAGGATCCTCAGTTCCGAGCCGACAGTAATAGCAGATGCAGAAACACAGATGGATGAGCTAAAAGCTTGGTGTGAAGCTTATGTATCAAATCCCACTGGTGTGAAATCTTTCATGCTCAAACGAGAGGTCATAAATCATGACTAAGAACCTAGAACAACATCTCCGATCTACTCTTGCCGAAACAAACTATCGAGGACATGTGGACATTCATTTCTCTTCTGCCCATACGCGTCTTATAGTTTATTTACCTGGCACGATAAATGAATGGCGCATTACGACTTGGATTCGATCGGTGTTCTTCCTAACATTCTTTTGGCTTATCTCATGGCCTGTACTGTTTTTCACCACGCATAATAACGAGGTTGTCAAAGTGGTCTTCCCTTAGGCAGATCGATCGTTTAGTTGACGATGGAGGTGATCGAACTTGTACAAGTATGAGTGAAGTAGAATGGGGAAGTGCTATTAAGAGAGCTGCAATGGCTAGAATGATATATAGGGAACGACGTCTTGAAGATGAACACAGGGTGGAGGCAGCGGCTGCCGGCGCGAAGGGACTGATTGCTAGCTCAACACCAGAACCACAATCAGACAGTGGTAATGCTGCTTTGAGTTTCTCGAGACAAGGTTTACTCCGTAGAAGTAGCCGAAGGTTTTAATGCTAGTAGAGGTTGGGGTGGTGGCTGTTAATGGTGGGAGTGACCCTGTAGGTGTAAGGAAAGTAAGTATATCGATGTAATATTTCCCTCAAAGGATATTTCTTTTAGTGTTGAAAGACCAAGTGCCCCTAGCTCTAGCTTGCTATCTATATATTGTAAATTACACTAGTCATTTCTTCTTCCTCGCTTGAATCTTGCCTTTGTATTTGTACTCACCCGGTTGTATACTGGATTGTTTTCAAATATCACATGAAGTCATGTTTGGGTATTCATAAGTGTCCCTAGCCATTTCAAAGACTTACTAATGCTCATCTAAACAATGACAGATGTGGGGCACACAGCATTAGTCCGGCTCTCCGGCATGGAAAAAACAGGCGGAAATTGAGTACATTTTTGACACCTTATTTTGGTGATGTGCACGGTACTCAATTTCCGCCTGTTTTTTCCATGCCGGAGAGTCCGGTACTTCAGGTGGGGAATTCGGAACTGTAAGCTGGTTAGGCCAATCAGAGTTTCCAAGTGGAACTGCGGGATGTAAAGCAAAATCGTGTGCGTTTTCAGATGCTATCATTGAATGCATGGTTGTTCGGAAATTCTTGATATAAAGGTAAGCTACAACCCAGACTGCAAACATCTGAACATCGTCTTCGCAACATCACATAATCATTACTCCAACATGTCTTCTAAATCTTGGCCTTATACAAATGATAATGAAAAGTCTGAGAAAGTAGGCGCCACAGTTTCGGAAGCAATCATCGAAACCGACTTATTGATTGTTGGAACCGGACCTGCCGGGGCATCTTTGGCTTGTTTTCTAGGACATCATGGTGAGTCCATACAAATATCTTTGTACCTCAACACGTGACCTCGTTACAGTTTCCAACGCTCTGTGTTTTCTGGGCAATGGACTGAGAGAGTGAACGTGCGGGTGGGAAGTAAAGCATGATACTAATATTCGTAGGCCTACGAGGAATGGTTATCGCGGCGACTCCAGGTACGGCCGATACTCCTCGAGCTCACATAACCAACATGGCAGCATTGGAGTGTTTGCGTGATATAGGCTTAGAAGAAGAGTGTTTGCAAGTTGCTGTCAAGGGTGATTCAATGTTACATACGCGATGGTGTAGTTCTTTGGCTGGTGAAGAGTATGCGAGGATTTACTCATGGGGAAATGACCCAAAACGTGCTGTACGTTGAGGAGTGGGCCAAGATAGCGTCGTAACGACTAATAGCATTCACAGGGTGATTATGATGCTGCAAGTCCATGCAATCATGTTGATATCCCTCAGACGGTCCTCGAGCCAATTTTGATCAATCGGGCATCTCATAATGGCTTCAATTGTCGATTTGATACCACATTTTTGTCCTTCGAACGAGACTCAACCTCAGGAGCAATTACTAGCAAAGTCCAAGACAACCTAACAAAACAAATATATCATATTCGATCAAAATATTTATTCGGATGTGATGGAGCTCGAAGCCAAGTCTTGAGACAGTTACAGATCCCTTTAAACAAGAAACCTGGACAAGGGTTGGCTATCAATGTATTGGTCAAGGCCGAATTGAGACATATCATGGAAAATAGAATGGGAAACTTACATTGGGTTATGAGACCTGAAGAGGAACATGCTGTCGTTGGTTGGACCTCTATGGCTAGAATGGTCAAGCCTTGGAATGAGTAAGTCCTGTACGAATTTCGAGTAGAAACATACTGACTTGTTAGGTGGATGTTCATTCTTTTTCCTTCTCCTAATGCCGGAACAGATCTCAATCCTACAAACGAGGAGTATTTGAAATGTGTGAAGGATGTTATCGGGGATGATTCGATCCCTGCGGAAATACTTGGGGTCTCGAAATGGCAAATTAATGAAACTGTTGCAGAATATTATTCCGATGGAAATATGTATGTTTCCGAAACCTTTTTCTCAAAATCTTCCTCACTGACTTCATCCAGATTTTGCCTCGGCGATGCAGTTCACCGCCATCCACCGTGCAATGGCCTAGGATCTAACACGTGTATTCAAGACGCATATAACCTTGCCTGGAAAATTGCCTATGTTTTGGAAGGGAAAGCGGATAGCAGTCTTCTCGACTCATATAGCTTAGAACGCCAACCAGTTGGCCAATCTGTCATCACACGAGCCAATCAAGGACTTCGTGATCACGCTCCGGTATGGGAAGCTTTAGGAATGATGGACCCATCCGTTGAGATTCGACGAAAACATTTTGCAGAACTCTCGCAAGTTACACCTGAAGGAGTGGCTCGTCGAGCACGGTTCCAAGCTGCGATTGAAGGAACAGCACGTGAGTTTCATGGCGTCGGTGTTGAGATGAATCAACGTTACGAATCTTCTGCAATTTTTCTAGCGGATGAGAAGCCACGATCACCATTACCGGCAGACCCTGTTCTCGAACATGAGATTACTACTTATCCTGGAAGTCGTCTCCCCCATGCGTGGCTGAATACCAAAGTTCCAGGAAAACAGTTTTCAACTATTGATCTAGCTGGGCATGGAAAGTTTTGTCTTTTCACTGGCATTGGAGGTGAAAAGTGGAGGACTGCTGCTGCGAAGGCGGCTGAGATTCTTGGACTTGAGATTAATGTATATTCAATTGGGTGGAAACAAGATTACGAGGATGTATATTTTGATTGGGCGAGACGAAGAGAAATTGAGGAGAGAGGTTGTGTGTTGGTTAGACCGGATAGATTTGTAGCATGGAGAGCTATGGAAATGATTGATGAGCCGGATGAGAAGGTATTGCATGTTATGAAAACCATTTTGGGCCGATAGACAGTACTTGAATATTTTGGAGATTGTTTGAACGTCAAAAATAGAATGAAATTTGCATATCTCTTATCCGAGCTAGGCAGGAATACCAGAAAGGGAAGCATTTCCGGTGCCTTATTGCTGTTAGCCATTACCTATAACCACTGCATTAAACGGGGAAATATCAGAAAACATTCGGTATCATTTGAAGTTTTGATGATGATCGATTCTGTTCAAAGCTTATCCCACATCTCGAATCTGCAGCTTGTGCTTGTTAACAGACTTGTTTGGTGCGCTTCTACAGACTCGATGCGGGGTTTGCGATTTTACGGCCCCGCAATAGTACAACACAACATCTGCTAATTTCCCATATGCCAATTAAATGTTGTCTAGTCTTCAATTTTATCTATTTGCGCCAGAACAGTTTAAAATCAGTGTTTACAATATCAGTTAATGAGGTGAAGTGTTTGTGGTTAAAGGGGGTTCAGTTATCGTTGCATGAGCTTTCTTTCTTCGTTTTCAAAGAAAGTCTACGCCAACAGTCAGAAACAATGCTCTACTCCGAAGGAAATCGTCTAATATATCGCTACGATGCCGAGGAACTTTGGATTGATCCGTGGGGACCTAACGCATTCCGAATCCGTTCGACCAAAGAATCCCAATATCCCGATCCCTCCGAACTCTGGGCCCTTCAAGACATCAAATCTCCAACCCCAACGATCAAAATCGAAGAGAAATCGGCATCAATTACCAATGGATCAATCCGCGCAACAATCACCTCGCGAGGGAAGGTAATTATCTACGACGGCGAGGGCAAAATTCTATTAGAAGAATACGCACGTCATCGTCTCGACGTAACTGATCCAAAATGTTCCGCCATAAATGTTGAAGCCAGAGAGTTTAAGCCTAATTCCAGTGGTAGTTCCACCCATCATCTAACCATGCGTTTCGAGTCTCAAGACAAGAACGAAAAGATCTTCGGAATGGGTCAATATCAACAACCCTATCTCGATCTCAAAGGGTTAGATCTCGAGCTCGCGCACCGGAATTCCCAGGCTAGTGTCCCCTTTGCCATCTCCTCTCGTGGCTATGGATTTCTGTGGAATAATCCCGCCATCGGCCGCGCGGTGTTTGGAAAAAATATCATGAGTTTCGAAGCGTATTCTACTTCTTTTCTGGATTATTGGATCGTAGCTGGCGATTCGCCTGCGGAAATCGTACATCGATACTCGGACGTCACGGGGAAGGTCCCCATGATGCCCGAATACGGACTTGGGTTTTGGCAATGCAAATTGCGATATCAAACGCAAGAAGAACTCTTGCAAATAGCGCGAGAGTACAAGAAGAGGGAATTACCTATTGATCTTATTGTGATTGATTTTTTTCATTGGCCGCGACAGGGAGATTGGAGATTTGATGAGAATTTCTGGCCGGATCCAGATGCTATGATTAAGGAATTGAAGGAGATGGGGATTGAACTGATGGTATCAATTTGGCCGACTGTGGATACGCGATCGGAGAATTTTGAAGAGATGCTCGAAAAAGGATATTTGGTGCGAACGGATAGGGGGATTAGAATTGTGATGGATTTTGAGGGCGATACAATTCATTTTGATGCTACGAATCCGGGTGCTCGGAAATATATCTGGGAGAAGGCGAAGGGGAACTACTATGATAAAGGGATTAAGGTTTTTTGGTTAGATGAGGCGGGTTAGTACTTCTTGTTATTGCATCCCATCCAGCACGGTACCATGCGTTTGTGGACTTCAAAATTTTACCTAGGTAGAGATGAATAACTAATTTTGCACCCAGAGCCCGAGTACACAGCCTACGATTTCGACAACTATCGCTACCATCGAGGCACCAACCTCTCTATTGGGAACACCTACCCGGTGGAATACGCCCGCGCCTTCTACGAAGGCATGTCCGCCTCGGGGCAAACCAGCATCGTGAATCTTCTCCGCTGCGCATGGGCCGGCTCCCAAAAATACGGCGCTCTAGTCTGGAGCGGCGATATCGCTTCCTCCTGGTCTTCGTTCCGCAATCAGCTTACAGCCGGGCTCAACATGGGACTTGCTGGAATCCCATGGTGGACGACTGATATTGGGGGTTTTCATGGAGGAGATCCAACGGATCCGGCTTTTAGGGAATTGTTCGTAAGGTGGTTTCAATGGGGGACTTTCTGTCCGGTTATGAGATTGCATGGGGATCGGGAACCTAAACAGCCGCAGGTGGGGGAAGGAGGTGGATCAACTTGTTTGAGTGGTGCGGATAATGAGGTTTGGTCTTATGGAGAAGAGGTTTATGGAATTTGTAGGAAATATATGAAGATGCGAGAAGAGATGAGGGATTATACCAGGGAGTTGATGAAAGAGGCCAGTGAAAAGGGAAGCCCTGTTATGAGAACTCTTTTCTATGAGTTCCCGGATGATGCGAGATGTTGGGAAATTGAGGAACAATATATGTTTGGAGCGAAATATTTGGTTTGTCCTGTGTTTGAGGCTGGGGCAAAAGATATCAAGGTTTATCTTCCAGCGGGGACATCTTGGTCGCGAATTGGTCAGGAAACGGGTGAATCTTGGAAAGGAGGGCAGGAGATTAAAATCGCTTGCTCCATTGACACTATGCCTGTGTTCACCAAGCAAAATTAGAATGAGGGCAATGTCAGATTATAATTATCACGAGGCTTTGACAATGAGCCGGGCTTCTTTCAATGACTCCAATCTTTGATTGATACTAATTACTGATATAATTTTAGGGTCCTCCGCGATCGAAAGGCAGGAATAGTATATGAATACAGTATCTTAACTTCAAAGTTTATAAGCTGGCCTTTCCTTGAGTCTCAAATGGCAACATCAATACCAATAGTCCTGCTGCAATGAAAAGAGCCCCGCTTGTGTAAACTGGAGCCGCTGTTTCGAGATTCGCGAACATCGCAATAATCGGCTTCGGTAAGGTTAGTCATTAGTCAATGTCCATAAAAGTTTCGAACGTTCTGGGAACTTTAAATGATGGAAGAGGGAACTTACAGCCATAATCCCAAAGATTCTGTTCGAAGTCGCAGTAAGAGCATTGCCCGTACCGCGATCTTTTGTAGGAAATATCTCCGGCGTATATGCGTACAGAACAGCATACATCACATTAGAACAAAAGTTAAAAGCACAATTCCAACCCAATAATGCTGTAGATGTCATGGCCGTGGTGGAAGCATATAAAAATACTCCAGTTGCTATCGTACTAAGAGCAAGAGTTCCTTTTCTACCCAATCTTGGTACCTCAATGAGGTAACCACCGATAAGAGCGCCAGGAATTCCAAGCACAGATATAATTAGAGAGTTGCGATACGTCAGGTATGTACTTCCATCTCCAAATTCAGCACCACGAGTTGCTTGGATATAAGGGAGAAATGCGTTATAGAGTGGGTACCCAAGACCAATGAATGCCCACACTAGCATAATCATACTTGTAGAGAAGGCCAGCTTCTTTGTCGCAAATAAGGCACGAACATGAGATAAGTCCATTTGATGGAGTTTTCTTGATAAGCTTGCCGTGGCGTTGATGTGAGGAAGGGTGCCGCAATCCTGAAGACGGGTGACAGTCACTAGAGAAGTTAGGTATGTTTCCAGGACGGAAAGAAATGAATAATGTATACTTACAGTTTGACTGCTTCCCATTTCTCCTGGCAACTTCCTGCACAACCTTAACTGCATCTTCATCCCTTCCTTTTCCCATCAAATATTTGGGACTTTCAAAGATGGTAAAACACAAGAATCGAATAAAGAACTCAATCATAGAGATGCCTCCCATAACGATAAGAAAATATCTCCATCCCATATTTTGTGATCGAGTGCATGTTGAATCTTCTTGGCACGTGAGGTTTCCCAGAAGCGGCCAAGCAATTAAATTCGCGACAACCTGAGCTACAGCCCAGTCGACTGAAAGGATGGTAAGAAGGTATTGGTGAGAACCAGGAAGAAACTCGAGGAAAACTGCTGAATCGACAGGAAGATTTCCGCCTACACCAAAACTCCAGAGAGCTGCAAAACATCCAATAGCTGCAAAATTGGGTGAACCGGCAGCGATCAATCCGAAAACGGCGGTGATACCAAGCGTGGCATTAAAAGCTAAACGTCGACCAAAAATATCGCAACCAAAACCCCAAAACATAGCACCAGCCAGAAGGCCAATATTCTGAGCTAGAGTGAGTAGAGGCGGGTGCTTGGGGGAGAATTCATTGGTAATTGATGTGACTATGTTTATTATTAGCTTCCTGACTGAAAATAGGGACCAAATGAGATCGAATATGTACATATGAGTGATGTAACAATTGGCCACAAATTATCATTTGCCCAGCCGAACCCTACCACGACAAATAATTGCCATTGATACCATCCCATGCCAATATCTTGAATCTGAGTGATATCACATGATTAGTGTCCATCACGTTTGAACAGAATCACCCAAAAGTGGTGAGATATCTGATCTTACAGCTTCATTTAAGACTCGAGCTTTTGCTTCATATATTGGATCGATTGTTCCAGGTGGTATCGCAGTCAAATTTAGACTTTCAACTTCTGATTGTTGAACGTGATGATTGTTGACATTCCCGTTCTTGAAATCGGGTTCACCATCGTTATCATTTGATGAGGTAGGATCGTCATTAAGGATTTCGTTCGCCATTTCAGCTTCTTCGCTGGTCGGTAATCTCTGGTACTTCATAAGGATTGCTGAAACCTGCGAAGCAGGCTTCACCAAGTACTTATGAATTGTTCTTACTATCGGAAGTCCTAGGCTAAATTAGTGTACGCCTGACGCATGTTGTGTAAACCGTCACTCATGCAGTGAAATAGTGAATTGAAATCCAAGAATGTTATTGGATCTTCCCAAGCCAAGTTTCTCGTCTCGATTTCTGGTTGGGGGGGGAGGCGGATTTGCTGAATAAACGGCAGGTAAAATATCGAAGTTTGATATCAAAGGTGTGAAGATTTGCGGTTGGGTGGCCAATATTAAGCATTCAATCTCAGGCAAGGTTAAGGTTTCGACTTGATGCATGTTTTAGTAACCTATAGACTTTGGAAACGGCGAAAGGTCTGGCTGATCTCAGCAAGTAGTTCAAAATTGACGTTACATTAGGATTTAGCTTAACTCATCAATCATAGTAAGAACTCATGAGGCTGCAAAGTAAGCAAAGTCGAATTGTAACGCAGAGTCATCACACCATACCAGCCCCGGATTTCAACGAATACTTTCCCACTTCGCGTTTCTAGATAATATGATAACATTGAGATAAGGCGATTGATGTATTTATTTGTCCTCGTTTATTCATATCTCAGATTGGATGTTCGCATTTGGTCAAACTCGTGTGCCAGAACTTCACCAACTAAGCACACACCGCGGGTTACATGTAGTAAAAAGAAAACGAGCCAGCACAATCCAGCTATTCTCACACCCCAGAAATATATGATCGCGCCTGCAAACGGCTTGGGGTTTTCAATTCATTGTTGGTTGATACATCAAAGTTACAGCAAATTGGGAAAGCGGCATCAAACAACAACAAACAGTTTCCACCTGATCCTGGCTGCAATATCGAATTATATACATGAGCATAATTGTAACCATTCAGCGGTTCCTGTTTCCCCAGTAATCTTAAACAAACAATCATTGCTGAAGCTCCCAATTTTCCACGCCCCTGAGCTTGCCATACTGGTAACAATTTCCTCTGCTCAATCATCATGATGACGATGATGATCAACATGTACATAGTAAACTAGGTATGAGGAGGAGAGGAGCCATCACACATTGAGTGTGTTTTTAAAACTTCCTTTGTGACACTTAGGTTAAAGGTTACAGAGATAGGTTGCCGTACCTTGTGGCATTTTGAACATCAGCTGGAACTAGAAGCGTGAGTGCTAGGATTTTTGTCGTATACATCAAATCTAGCACATTCAAATTTCACCTGAAGACTTACCTCTCTGCTCTTGGTATAAAAGGGTCTTGGACCTTTTCCCTAAAATACTTGTGATCTTTCAAAGAGGGACTTATTTGATCCTGCTTATGCATCTTGCTGTGAACTTTATGCATATGCCTTCCATGCTCGCACGTGAGATGATAAAAGAATAATTATTTCCCGGTTGGCTCCGTTCAGATATGCAAGTGCATTCTGCTCCGGATTTCAATCTCCACATGAAGATGGCATTCAAAGTTTTATGTCATCAATAATCATAAAAGTTTATCGCTACATCTTTTCGCATGCTGTTGCTGTCCAAGTGAAGCTTTATTGGAAGGAAACTGCGAGATACACACTTCAATGCTTACGCCCGTACCATCCACACACCCGACTGCTTGGCGCTTACGGCCGAAGGAAACCGCCTGTCTGTTCATAATACGTTCAACACCAATTTGTTTTGTCTGTTTGTATCTTTTGAGAATCTCTTCATATGTGTTGTAGCTCAAACGGTTGAAACATACCTCCGACCATTATACTGGTTCACGGATTTGGTCTTACCAACGTTCTTTGCTTCAAAGTACCAGGAGATAGGATGATCTATGAGATGGCTGCTGTAGATGCATGATACCAAATGCCAACGGCGACTCAACTCATATTCAACTTAATCTACTACCAAAATCATGGATGAGGATATTCACAAACGGGAACCTTCAACTTCCGCTGAACCCATTTCCGAGTCCAAACCTACCACACCAGAAAATGTTCCTATTGTCCCCAAATGGAGGCTCGTTTGTCTATGTATCAGGTAATCCTTTGGCCTCTCTTCAATATCTGAAAATACATTAACATTGTAAAGTCTATGTTTCGGTCTTTTCCTTGCACTACTCGACACCAGTATCGTAGCAACAGCTCTTTACACAATCGGTGTAGAATTTGATTCTCTCACCTCTATTTCATGGGTAGCTCTCGCATATACCTTATCATATCTAGGCTGTACTGTTCTGTTCGCACGAATTGGTGATATTGCTGGTCGAAAAAATGCATATATTGCAGCATTTATCATATTCTTCGCATTCTCCATTGCATGCGGATTTGCGAGAACGCTGAATCAACTTATTGCATTCAGAGCTCTGCAAGGAATAGGTGGTTCGGGTCTATATTCTCTGACTATGGTTATTTTCCCTGAGATTAGTCCCCCAGGGATGAGGAGATGGATTGGAAGTTTGGCTGGCGCTGTGGTTGCTATGAGTGGAGTGCTTGGTCCGGTTATCGGAGGTATCATTACCCGTTACACAAGTTGGAGATGGATATTTTGGATAGTAAGTAAACCAAATGGAGCAAAAGGGCCAAAGCTATAAAAAAAACACCCAGTGCACCAATTGGTATCATGCCTCTAATCATGTTCTATTTCGTCTGGCCCAATGAAAAGCAACTCCGACAATCCAAACGCAGACCCCTTCGACAACTTGATATTGTCGGGGCATTTATTCTAATTGTTGCTTCTATTCTCTTCGTCTTCGCATTCCAAGAAGCAGGTCTCAAACCAAATCCTTGGAAGAAATCACTATTCCTCATACCACTAGTAGTAGGAGTAGCCTTTTGGATCTTACTATTCGCTTGGGAGTTCACAGTGCAGAAACACTGTGAAGAAAAACTCGCAACGATGTTCCCATGGAGACTTATCAAGAACAGAGTTTACATGTTCGGTTTGGCCACGACTTTACTTATGGGATTCCCTTACTTCGTGGTAATATATAGTTTGCCGCTACGATTTCAGGTTGTGAATGGGAAGAGTCCGTTGACCGCTGGACTGGGATTATTGCCTATGTTAGGATCAACAGCTGTAGCGAGTTTCTTAGGTGGAATGCTCAACGGAACGAAGAATAGAGTATTTTTGACCTTGCTCGTTGGTGCTGGGCTGAGTGTTATAGGCACTAGTTCGCTGTCTACATTATCAAATACTGAATATGTAGAAGCCAAGACCTATGGCTTTTTGGTTTTCGTTGGGCTGGGGTTTGGATTGACGGTATCTACGGTATCGATGCTGGTAAGTTCTCCTAATTTATTCTTTTCGTGATACTTTAGCTAACTTCACTATAGTCAAACTACGAATCATCTATCCGAGACCACGCCGTCGCACAAGGCATCACATCCCAAGCGCGCATCCTAGGCGGCAGCATAGGTATTGCAGCCAGTACCGCTATCCTTGGATTAGCACAACAAACACAGTTGACTGGCATCGTAACTTCGGAACAGCTTGCTTCGCTAGAGTCTTCGGCAAAGTCAATGACATCTGCACAGCTCCATGCAGTGAGACAGACATACTCGGATTTCTTTAGCGAGGATATGAAAGTATGTGCTATAGTTACGGGTATATGTGTTTTGTTAACGATAGGGACGTGGAAGAAAAATCCGGTTACGGTTGAGGAGAGATTGAGGGAGCAGATTGAGGAGGAAGTGAAGAGGATGAAAGGTGAAGTGAGGGTTCCGGAAGAGCCGAAGTCATGATTGTTGAATTTCAAAGAGACAAACTTAATACATTGACATCACTATTGTCCAAAGATGATTTATCGGTAATCCCGCTCTTCCTTTTCATTTATTCGGCTGCTATGTCAGACAGTTAAGAGGAATCAATAACGTCATAAAGTGAGGCGCACTTTATCTTATGATTCTCATCTTGATATATTGTAATGGAGAGTTGGATAAAAGGAAGAAGAAGATTGTAGCAGGCGTGAGATGGAACGAGAAGTTGGAATGAAAGAGAAGAATGTCTTCTTTGTATACACACTGGGAGCGAAAAGACCAACACTTTCTATAGGGAAAGTTGTTCTAGACGTACATCATGAGGTAGACCAAGATCACAAGTCAGGTGGAATACAATACTAATTTCAGAATCTTTGAAAAGATGAAGTAAATGTCCAAATCCTTGGAAGCATGCTAACACACAATCAATGTTCGGTTATCTCACTCATTAATTCTCATAGATTGACTTACCTAGTTGAAGAAATCTAGCTTGTATCCAACAACGTTCACCGAGGGAAACCCGTCGAGAGGCATCAAGCACCAAGTTAGATCCTTTGGCTTCAACAATATATCCTCGTCGCAATCCACTCAAACAATATTCGATCTTCATAGTTTCTCCTGAAATTTCTCAATCCTCTCATACTTAGCCATCACCACACCTATTTTCTTCCATCCTCTACTCCCAGGAGCTCAAGAAATCAATTGAAGCCCTCCTAAACTTCAGCCCTGTCTCAAATAATGACTCTTCTCTCCCACTTCATTCCCCGCTTGATTCATCCCATCCTCATATTCACTATTCTTCAAATCGCCGACTTGCCGACTCATCAACACCATCTCCCATACATCGTTCTTTACTGCCTGGTACTTTTTAAAATTGTCAGCAATCTTCGCTCGATGTGTAAGTACCACCCTATTGATGTGATACATATAACATCAATCTGACCAGGATTAGTCTTCCACGATACCAACACAACGAATCAGAACCACTGTTTACCTCAAGTTATCTCCAGTTAAGCCCGACTTGGGCAAATATTGACCCAGAGATTCGATCGATACGATATCAATACCACGAAACAATAGCACGAACGCTCTGAAGATATTTCAAATTCTCCTTTCGCCTATAGTTTAGGTCTCGAAAGCAGCAATACAAGTAAGCTGTGCCTCTGCCGAGTGACATCGATCGATCCAAGGTTATTTTACTGACTGTATGGGTATTAGCAAATTCCACAAAGACGCCAAATAAACAAATACATAAAATCCCGAAACAATGTCCTCTCTAGATCCACGAGCACCAGCTTTCATCCCTTCCTCTTCTTTGACCCCGGGTGGTCCATCGTCTGGTCATCTTTCTTCTTACCCTCCGCTCTCTCCTTCCACCCCACGGCCATTACCACCGATACCACAACATCTGGATTTCGCCATCGTTAGTGGAAAGAAATTCGCTGCTGCTCACCCCGACCATCCACTAGCAATTTTCGCTGCCGAGGAAGTTCATTTAGCAGCGAACAAGCGATCTTGGCTCTTAAATGAAAAAGATAAGTTGAGAGAACAGATGGTGAAACTGCGTTTGAAGAAAGCCTTGCGATTGAGGAGCCAAATTTGGATCAAGCAGGAAGAATTGTCCATTGCATTTCAATACAAGACAATCTGCGCGGAGTTGGGGCAGCGACCTCAAGTTGAACATTGGTTCTTTAATTAGGAGTATTACTGAATATACATAACATAGGTCCCTCGTGGAATTGTGGGATGTATGGAATGATAGGCCGAAGGTATTGAGATGAGCGGAGAGGAAATACGACAAAGATCTTGATTTGCGGAGAATGGGATGAAGGATTAGGATAGTACGACATAAAGACGCTGGATACGTTGTGTGGAATGAGGTCCTTGGCTTCCAGGCTGGAGCCGTCTGACTACTTAGCCGGTAGTTGTGATTACCAATCAAATTGTTCTGACGTCGTAATATATGATGAACATCTCTAGTGAGGCTCTTCTGAGGATTAAGATCCACTCTGAATTCATAAAATTTCATGCCAGCAGAGTTTCTTAACTTGAGAATCGCCTGATTGAAAAGTGTTTCCTGACTTATAGCTGGCTGAAAAGAAAAGCTTGAGAGAATAATCGAAAACTAACAATGAAGAGTACATGAAGCAAAGATAATATGAAAATGGATAAAGATACGGATGGTAGGTTCAAGGTGGTTCTTACATCCAAATTTGACTTCGTAAATCAAGATCTGGGTCCTTCATTCAACACACCAACTTGGTGACTTTGAGAGACACACAAAACAGACGTGGAGGTTGACCTGTGTAACACATTTTGCATGCATTCCAAACTATGGAATAAAATGGTTATATAGAATAACAACAATACACTCTGAGGCAACTTCATGGTAGTTGTTATATCAGGTATATAGGATAGATAATATAGACTCGGGTGTCGAAATTTTAAAGTTCCAGCTCAGAAGCAGATCAAAGAAATGGTGATAAACACTGGATATTCACCATCTCCTACCCCTCTCTAATTTGAGACCAAAGGAAATTATTTTGAAGTGAATTCGTTCTATCGTGTCTAAATGGTATGGTAAGTAAAGTGGAATACTGAGGCCTCAAAGCTGAAACCCCAGACTTGACCTTCTTATTCTTCAATACCTACAATAGACATGTATCTCCAAAGATAATGATAGCAACAGTTTCATAGTAAGTGTTCATTATTGCAATTCCTAAATATAATGTTATGCACCGGCACCAACTGACAACGAGATACAGTCTTTAATCCTCATGACTTATACATCCACCTTGCTTTGCAGATCGGTCTCCTATGGCCTTATCGACCTCTATCCCGATCATCAGCAAGTCAACATCACAATGGCTCAAGAAAGCGAGTACGACGCAGATATAGAGGCGACCGATACCGAAGAAGAAGAAGAAGAGCCACAATGCGAAGTCAGTAGTTCAATCACTACCACTACTCAAGCAGCAACTTCCCCAGTCATTGCTTGGCAACCTCTCAACACCACACAATCGAGTATCACAGGGGTTCAGGTTGCTCAGGTTGATATCTTAGCTCAAACCGAAGTGCCTCACGATGCCTGGCAGGCTATTCAAACTCCGCAGATCAAACCTGTTCAGCCCAATCTTCCTCAATTCGGTGGTTGGACGCCGATCAACAATCCACCAGCCAATTCTTCGCAGCTCAATCTTACACAAATGGCAACCTCTGAAACTGAAGATAATCAATCTAGCACCGTTAGTCTTAGTGGTTGGTCGGTCACCAGTGGCTCGCAGACGGATACTTCGCAAGTTACCAGTGTTGAGCCCGATGAGCCATCCAGCCACCTGCAGAATTGCGCCGCATTGCACTTTCGCTCGAAGAACACAGTCATTCCTCTCATGACGACTATGATTGATACGTCCCAGCTCAAAACCCAGTTCAGAAGATACAAGAAAGAATACACCTCCACGTCTGCCAAAGAGCAAATCAAGTGGTTCAGACACCGCATTGCATGCTTGAATATGGGCAATAATTTTGATGTTGCTACTGAAATGGCAGACATTAAAGCTGGATGGAGTAGATTCTGGGAGAGACGTAGATGGTTGAAGCAAGAAATGTTGAGGATCAAGAACATGTATTCAGTTGCAAGGTGCAGACGTCAAGAACGCTTGAAGTATGAGCTGAGAGCAAGTTATGATATTGGATTTATCAAGTCACTTAGGGAGAATTGAACAAAAACCAGGGAATGGAGAGAGCATTATTTTCAACAACTGAGAGACCGGAGATACTTACATCCAGCAGATATCTTTTTTGGTGTATTGAAGGTCTCCTACCAGCAGGGGGTGGTGGAATATGACAAACTATGGACAATTATTAGCATACAGAATATTTTAAGTCAACATGGGCACCGAATAAAATATAACATACTAGATTCCTCTCCGCTTCAACACCGTGAAAAGTTGTTCATTTAAGAAACGAATTTGTTCGAAGTGTAAAAGTAGTCATAAAGTAGTCACGAGCTTTGGGAGTATGGAATTTTATGACCAGTAGATGAAAGAAAATGGGTGTACTTAGTGGGAAGCTAATAGAATTATGCTTACTGGAGGAAAGAAGGATATTATGTGCTTCAAATTTCGCCCAATGAACCAAAATGGCAGTTGCTTCCTCGTGTAACTCTTTATTTACACCAGACAATCCATTTCCATCAATCGTCAGATGCAATCAAGAATTACTTTCACAATCACCTAATTTACCAGCAATATCAGACAAGATGGCAATTTTACCAGGCGTTCCATTTATTAGAGTGACAGTCAACGCACCTAAAATGGCAGTAGAATATCCTGATCCTGACGACAATGAAGATGAGAACACGCAAAGTGGTGCTCAACACAAGATGTCTGTTTACATCCAGTCCGAAACGGGTACCAAATTTGGACTCCAATACTACATCAATCCTACGCAGATTCCAAAGCTTAAAAAGAAGAAAAATTACTGCCTGGGATTTTTTGCAACAATTGATGGAAAAAAGACAAGGTAAATAATGGAATCAAGTCTTGTTAAACTTCCTTCTTCAACTAATTATTTCAACAGTTCGACGGTGATATGCAATGAGAATGGATTCAAACCAAACATTTGGGTGCATACTTTAGCAGGAGATCGCGTTAGACAACCAGGCAGCACAAAATTAAGACCATTCCAGTTTTCTGAGATTCAGATAGGTAGACTGGTCTTCAATACAATTATGCAGATTGCTGATGTTAAGTCTGTAGGAGACGATGGCCCACTCACACACAACTCAAAAGAAGTCTCGCAGCTTGGGGAACTAGTAGTTCAGGTTTGGCGTGTCCGTAAAAACTTCCCCGTGGCAACTCCAATCTCCACACAGGAAGAGGAGGCCATGCCAATAAATAAAACGTTTCACGAAAGACAATTGAAAGGCAGAGCGGTATCTCACGCGACAGAGTATGCAAAAGATACGGTCTACAATGTAATGTGCAATCTGACCTTTTATGATAGGCTTGGAAAACCACAAAAGATATCGGACCAGGAGACATTCTACGAGCTTGAATATATCGATCCAGTTAGTAAGCCACTCGCCGAGTTCCATTTCAAATATAGATCAAAGGAGGTTTTGCAGCAGATGATGGTATGTATCTTGTTGGTCCTCTGCCCGTCAACGATTAACTCCCGATTATCTAAGAATGATTAAACACTTGGTTAGACAAGAGAAACTGACAGTGGAGGTTAGATACTTCCTCGAGACCTGGAGTTGCCTTCAAAATTTAATCGAGCTCCTTTGATCTCAAAGTCTTCCCCCGGGGTACCATTAGTATCTCCCCCAATTGAAAGCACCACCAAAAGGCCTTGCATGCCTGAGAATGATGTTGTTAAATCAATCGAATCATCGACTGCTCAAAAGCATAAGACTATTGCCGAAACGGCCGATCCACCCCCACCAACCACAAATTCGGCGATACTTGGGGGACCGTTCGGCCCGGTAACTGGTGCCTTCTCGCGAATGCCAGCACCACCCCCGCTGTCGGTAATCACTGGCAGATCGTTTGACCAAGCAACAAGCGGCTTGTCAACTAGTGCCTTTTCCCCATTATCAGCAACAGCGCAAAGATTCGGTCAGATGATTCCCAAAGTTATGACTGGCTCTATGTTCGCCCCATCCCCGAAGCTTCCAGAAACGCCAACCGTTGTCAGAGAAGAAATCAGATATCCAACGACTCCTGCTTTTGGATCAATCTCACAGGTAGCAGTACCCTGTTTCGTCTTGAAATCTACACCCGCGATGCCAGTAGAAACACCAACCAAAGCAATTTTTAGGCCAACTGCTGATACCGTCGTATCGGATGAAATGCCTGAAAAAGGCACCGGTAATCAAGGAGCCGAATTATTAGACAACCAAAATAACAATCAAGGAGCCTCGGCACTCCCTGCCACACCTAATACACCTATGCCTATAGTCCAAGTAGCTTTGGAACCTGCTGCTACTCCATTTACACGAGTACTGATGGAAATCCAAAAAAGCTTAGGCCAACTAAGAGACATAGCAAAGGGTTTCAACGTTGTGAACGTAGTCGAGGTATGTATTGTCATTCAAAGTTCTAGTGCAGATTGAATAATCAAATACCTCTCAGGTATTGCCGGTGACACTAACTTCCTTTGCAGGTCCAAGAAGAGATCTCGCGAGTCGTTGATGAAGTTCAGGCAGAGGTCGAAGGACAGGCCAAGGCTGAGGTGAATCTGAAGCACGAGGTGGAACACGATGAAGATGAACTCGAAGTTGTACTTGAACGTCCTGTTAAAAGACGTCACATCTTTACTGCTGAGGATGAAATAATTGATCTAACTGCTGACTGATGGACCGGCTGGAAGTTAGATGAGCAGGAGTTCAACTGTACACATCATTGAGCTTTGAGGAAGGCTTCCGACAAAGGATAATTCGGCGAAGCAGCAATGGGAAGGATTTGATCAAGTGTCAGAAAGGAGCGATGTTGGCGCTTTTATGATTTGGGGTGGCATATTTATCTTCACGGCCACATATGTATACGAGTTGTAATGATGCATATGGGGAACATGGCGAGAGTTCTTATTATAGTCCATAATGAAAGCTGTACTATACAACGGAACGTAATCGCCAAAAAAGGTTGAAGCGTATAACCATGTGATATCATAGCAATACCTTACTTGCGACGCTCAAAAGCCAAGCAGCATCATGCCATCCATCAGCTTCATTTGGATTGAGTGGTGGCATTTGCTCGGCAACTGGTGTATCACTCATCCCATCGAGAGTGTGTCGCGACGGCCGTGATGATAATGATGATTCCGCACCCCTTTCATCTGATGTATCGAATTCGGCATCTTCCCCATCTTCTTCAACAGCAAAGAAACTCCAGCCCAGTAGGTTTTCTACCCAGCCTCCGAATCCCAATCTACTCGCTCTAGCCAATTTCTTGACCGTTGCTTCGTCTTTCCTTGCTTCATCACCATCATCAAGCCACTCTTCTTCCACATCTACAAAGTCTGGCTCTGTGGGGTATTCTTCATGTGCAAATCCTGAGTCGAAGTATCCTCCATCTTTATCTGCCGTCATTGGTGTAATCGGCGCCGCTCTACTCCCTCTTCTACTATTCGCTCGACTGCCATATCTACTTGCTGGTCGATTAAATGCTCCTGTCCCAGGCCCAAAGCTTAAACTTCGTCTCGTTGTAAGTGGTGAGAACTCATCGTCTGCATCGAAACTTCCTCGTCTACTTCCCCTTTTGCTATTATATTCTCTTGCTCTGGCGAGCTCCCGCTCATGTGCATCTTCATCCTCATCCCTTTGTAGGTTTGTGGAACTTGCGCGTGAGACGAGCCATAATTGGCCCTTGGATTCTCGAGTGGAGGATGATATCATGGCGCCGGCTCGCAGAAGCCAATCTGAATCATTGAGGTCATTTTCGCTGAAGGTACTGATTTGTAGATGATCTGGAGCGATGTTGTTTCTTAGGTGTGAGTGACGTGAGGGTGTAGTTGTGCCGGAGCGGTGGCCGGGTCCACGGGTGGTGAGAGGGGCAGCAGCTAGGTGAATGCTTGATTTTGATTTAGGGATTGAGAGATTTTTAGGGGCGGGTTTGCGGACGGAAACACGGGATGATGAGCGAGAAAGAATGGAAGGTGTTGTAGGAAGAGAGCGATTGTCAATATAGGATGTATGGTCGAAAAAGTAATCGTCATTTGAGGGAGGGAGTTTGGTAGTTAGTGGTGCCATTGTTAAATTCGTGAGATTGGAGGCAGATCGGTTGTGACGTCGGTTATGAGGAGAGTGTTGATTGAATGCAATATCCATTATGGTTTATCTGAGGGGGTATACAAATCTTAGGAGAGAATTAAAATATAAATTCTAACAAGATTCAAGTATTTCAAGGTTGCGGTAGTAACTGTAGAAGAAGAATCGAATGTCTAGTAAATCGAATGGGCAGAGAAGTGGAATGTGATAAGAAGAGAAGTCTCACCACCAATCCTCTGATTAAACCTGGGGTTACAGGGAAAGTCATACGCTAAAGATTTAGCGCTTCTCGCTTACAAAATGTGAGGAATGCACCAAAGATAAAAAAATCTGGCTTGTGAAAACGACTGGGATATATTATTTTCCAACGAATCATTGCCTGAATAAAAAGGATGACTTAAGATTTATCTGCATAAATTTTTATTTTTTCACATATTTTGATATATTAATATCGAGAAGATGAGAAATTTGAGAGGGATCCAATATGAGCAATGGAAGCCTCCTGCGCAATATCAGAATAGACCTATAACGGCGGCGGCGTGGGATTTAGCAAATGATGCTGTCGTTTGTACTGTCGGTCCTGCCGAAAACGACGCAGTAATACAACTTATTAGAGTCAAGAGAACTTCAAAATCACAGTATATATAATTTTCTAATCAAGCGCTTTTGAATTTTGCTGATTTGAAATTGTAGTGAGGATACTCTCATCACATCATGGGAAGCACCATCACCACATCCGGATTTGGCCTGTGACAAAGTTTTAAGTCTTCATTATTTTGGAGATAGCTTAACGACATGTCTTGTTCTTGCGGGTGGCGACATCATTGTCGCGAGAGAAGACCCTCAGCCCGGTGAAGGTCAGATTGAAATCATGGGCTCAGTTGATGCTGGTATCACTGCGGCAAGGTGGTCACCTGATGAGGAATTGTTGGCAATCACAACTAAGGAAGATACCGTCATTTGGATGAGTCGCAGCTTCGATGGCGTTGCGGATACCACTATGACCAAAGAGGATCTGAAAGCTTCGAATCATGTATCTGTCGGTTGGGGTAAGAAGGAAACTCAATTTCAAGGCAGAGGAGCCAAAGCTTTACGAGACCCGACTATGCCTGAGAAGACAGATGAAGGAGTTCTGAGTCCAAATGAGGATTCAAGTGTCACTATCAGCTGGAGAGGCGATGGAGCTTATCTTGCCATATCTACTATTGAATCAGCTTCCCGTCGTATAATCCGAGTGTATTCCAGAGAAGGCGAACTTGATAGTGTTAGCGAGCCCGTGGATGGTCTCGAAGGCGCTTTGAGCTGGAGACCTTCTGGAAATTTGATTGCCGGAATTCAACGACTGGAAGAAAGAATCGATGTAGTATTCTTTGAGCGTAATGGATTACGACATGGAGAATTTAGTCTCCGACTCACCCAAGAGCAACGTCAACTTCCTAATCAGCACATCAAATTGGCTTGGAATTCTGATTCTACCGTGTTGGCTGTTGTGATGGCTGATTGCACTCAATTATGGACAATGGGTAATTATCATTGGTACCTCAAGCAAGAGATTAGAAACCACCACGCACCTTTGGTTGCCACTACCCCTGTCGCTTGGCACCCAGAGAAGCCGCTGAGGTTCTTGTCTGTTGCTGAGGATACTATTGATCTTGCAGAGTATATTTTCACAACTGCTCGTGGCACTTTGGCACCACCACACGATTTTGGAGTGCTCGCTGTTATTGATGGGCAAAGTCTCATGGTAACTCCTTTCCGAGTCGCTAATGTTCCACCTCCTATGGGTCATCATGGAGTCACAACACAATCTAATGTCATCGATGTTGTCATCAATGCTGATGCTTCTTTACTTGCCGTTTTACACCAAGATGGCATTGCAATTTTCCAGTTAGATGCTACCAAACGCGTCGCACCTACGCCGACATTGTCTGGTCAATTCACATTCACGTCTGCAATTAAAACTACCATTTACCAACAAATTACGTTCAGTGGCAAGAATGAAATACTCGCTTTGGGTCGAACTGAAACTGGCCCAGTTGTTCAAGGATATCATCTCACGGATGTGCCTGGTGAAATCGAAGAGAAAGCTCTCGAAAATAACCCTACATCATCTGTATCAATATTATCAAGCTTTGTCGAAGATGGGGTAATGCATCCATACGTTCAAACTAGCTCTGGGGACCTTCACAGCTTAGCTTTTGGCGATGCTTCATTATCTTCCTGCAACTTCTCCAAGCAATTGCCCTGGGTAGATATCATACCATTGGGCGATGGCCCAAATGGTTATGGGGATGGCCGTATAGCTTTTGGATTGTCCAGTAACGGTCATTTGTTTGCAAATACGCGGTTACTGGTCCGAAACTGCACATCATTCTTGGTTACACCGGCGCATCTGATCTTCACCACCACCACACATCTCCTCAAATTTGTGCACATCACAGAAGTTCATGGTACGTATTTCCGAACCTCGCCGCTCATGTTTCAGTGCTAATATTATTCAGATCTTGAGGTTCCAGCCGATGACCCAGAAATTGATGAGAGATGTCGAAGCATTGAAAGAGGAGCCCGACTTGTCACTGCAATGCCAACATCTCTCAGTCTTATCCTGCAAATGCCTCGTGGAAATTTAGAGACTATCTTTCCTCGTGCAATGGTCCTTGCAGGTATTCGAAAACTTATTGAAGAAAAGAACTATAGGAAGGCATTTACTCATTGCAGAACGCAAAGAGTGGATATGAACATTCTATATGATCATGCTCCCGAGCAGTTCTTGTCAAATGTTGCACTTTTCATTGACCAGGTCAAGAAAATCACTTATATCGATTTATTTTTATCTTCATTAAGAGAAGAAGATGTTACCCAGACAATGTATAAAGAGACAAGAGTTGTGTCCCAGAGTGGCAATGTAGTGCCTACCACCAATGGTGCTATCGCTCCGCAAGACCCTGTCGATATTACTGCCACCAAAGCTTCAAAGGTTAATAAGATCTGCGACGCTGTTCTTGAAGTCCTCAAAACTCGCACTGCGATAAACCTACAAAACATCATCACATCTTATGTGTGCAAAAATCCACCTGCATTGGATGATGGCTTATTGGTTGTTGCACAATTGATGAAGGAAGATGAGGCTATGGCTGATAAGGCAGTTGAGCATATCTGTTTCTTGGCGGATGTCAACCGATTATATGAGAATGCTCTTGGTCTCTATAATCTTGACCTTGCTCTTCTAGTCGCCCAACAATCTCAGAAGGATCCCAGAGAATATCTTCCCTTCATGCAGAATCTACAACAGATGACCGAGTTGCGTCGCAAATATAGCATTGACGATTATTTATCTCGCTACACCAAAGCGCTTAACTATCTCCACGAACTCAACGCCTTCGAGGAACTCCAAAAGTACACTCAGAAACATGCTCTCTACAAAGCTGCTTTAGCAATCTACCGCTACAATCCCGAACCCCTCGCTGTCATTACAGCCCTCTACGCTCAATACCTCGAATCTAAATCCTCTTATAAAGAAGCAGCACTCGCTTACGAGTCCCTTCACAACTACGCAAAAGCCACATCCTGCTATCTTGCATCCGGACCTTCCCAATGGCGTGAAACCCTCTTCTGTGCTCTTATCGGAGGCGCAGACGGAAACCCAATGAGCGGCTCCGCACTCACCGAGCTAGCAAGCACATTGTATGACGCCCTCATCGAAAGCAAAGATTACTACGCCGCAGCAACCTTGCAGCTTGATTACCTCTCCTCTCTCGAAACCGCCTGTAGAACCTTCTGCAAGGGATATTTCTTCGCCGATGCCCTTCATCTCATTGCACTCAAAGCCCGTCCTGACCTCCTCGAGAGCGTAATTGATCCTGGCCTCGGCGATGCCCTCGCCTCAAGCACTGAGTTATTGGCGGATTGCAAAGCACAGTTACTAGCTCAAGTTCCCCGTATCCGAGAATTGAGACAAAAAGCCCTCGCTGATCCACTCGCATTTTACGAGGGTGAAAGGGGAGGCGATGGAGAAATCCCCGACGATATCTCTGTCGCGGCTTCTTCTCGCGTATCGACTAATCGCTCGCTTTTTACACGTTACACGGGTAATGGAAGTGTAGGAACCGTTGGAACGGGAGTTAGCAGAGCAACATCTAAAAACAGAAGAAGGGAGGAAAGGAAAAGAGCACGGGGTAAAAAGGGAAGTGTTTATGAAGAAGAATATCTCGTGGCTAGTGTAGGCAGACTCATGACACGAGTCGAGGATTCCAGAGGGGAGGTTGAGAGATTGGTGGTCGGATTAGTCAGAAGAGGGATGTGGGAGAGAGCGAGGGCAATCGAGGGGAGCATGGCAGAGGTGGTCACTCTATGTAAGGGGTGTGTGGGAGAGGTTTTTGGTACGGCTGACGCGGTCCGAGATGCAAATGCAAATGCGAATGAACAGGGAGTCACAGAGGGACAGGAGTATAGACCAGTAGGAGGTGATGCCGTTTATGCAGAGAGCTTGCAAGCGGCGGGGAGAAAGAAGGAAGCGCCTCATCTTTCTGCTTTTGAAAAATTGACGTTGTTGGGTACTTAACTTAGGATTTCTCGGTAGTTTAGTAAAATAAAGTTGTGGTTTTCGGAGATCTCGCTCAAATTTTGCACAACTTGAAAGATCCAACAGGGTGCCTAGGGGTGGAAGTGGTGTGTATGGTTTAATCTCTGGATTCGATGTGCTACAACACCACTCCACCTGCCTAGTTACAAGTGCAGTTCATCCACACATCTACTCTGTGCATTTAATTAATAGAATGGAAGTGGTGTGTGCTGAATTTTGTTGTACACACTACAACGCCACAAATGTCTTGAAGGTCCATGTGCCATCTATTCCATATATTTACACTTTTCTTTCATTCCAAATACATAATATACATCCATGATCATCAAGCAGCCACTGGGACTGGCTCTGTAGGCGTAGATGTAGGTGGAGAAGTACTCTCCGCTTCTGCAGTCTCTGTAGTTCCAGCCTCTCCAACCGTGCTAACACCCACCTGTCTCATGATCGTTCCTCTCCTCCGCGAGATTACCTGTCCAATTTGCAATAACATACCTCTAGTAAGTTTACCCTTGCCCTTTGCTTTTCGTAATTCTCTTTCTCTCTTATTAATCTCCTTCAATGGCGTCCTCATCGATGCAATTGTCTTCTTCTTTGCTGCGTTTTGTCTGTCTTCCTCTAATTTTCTCTCTACATATTCGGGATCGTGTCTCGTCCTGAATACTGAGTATTTATTTCTCAACTCATCAATAACACTCCCAGGCATTGGTGGTGTAAGGAGCGTGGGTACAAATGTCTTTTCTTCCACTTCCATTCGTAGGGTATCGCAATCATAGTCCTTCTTTTCTCGGCGTTCGACTTCGGGCCATGGAATTATAATATTGGGACGGTCACCGGCACCGGGAATTATGCGCTGCCATTTGACGGTTTGGGCGTGACGATCTCGGAACATTTTGTGGTGGGCAAGCTTTTTGGCAATTACGTCGCGCGTCAGGCCCGTTACAGGATCTGTATATGGAAATACTAGTTTGACGTTTTTAAGAGAAATGCCTTGAGGGACGGACCGGACAGGACGACGGTCTTGCTCGGTGTCTGATATCATCCATTCGGGTATTGCTATATCGATCTGATAGTTTTGTTAGTTTGTGGCAATGAAAGATTCATGATTGTAGGTAATTGGGGATAGAGCACAAAAGATCATAAACATACCATATTCAGTCCATCACATGTAACTTCCGCCCTCTCTTTGTCAACCTTTTCCACCTTTCCAATCTTTCCCTTGTCCCGCCCTGAGATTACAACCACTCGATCCCCCGCCGTAATATTTAGATATTTTTTCCCTCCCCATATATCCAATATCTCCAATATCTCTTTCCTCCTCGCAACCGGAACCTCACTGACATGAGGCTGAATACTTCCATACGTATCAACTTGCGAGCCGACATCTCTCTTTGGAGCCAACTCCTTCAATTCCCAATCCTCCCTTCGCACCACCTTATTTTCCTTCATCCTTCTTAGGTTTTCCGCACTCCATTGTTTCATCCTATCCTGCCGAAGGGCAAAATTATCGAGTTCATTTTTGCGCTGCCGCCTTGCAAGCCGACGGGTGGCTTGCTTCTCGGCGAGGATTGTACGCCGAATGACTTTTTGCATGGTGGTGGGGGAGAGGAGGGGGGTTTCGTTTGGTGGTGGTGAGGGTGCTCAGTTCAACTTTTTTTGGATGGAGCTTTCGTTGATATTGGACTAGTGAGATTTGGGTTAGTGCATGATTCTTGGATCGGGGTACTAGTCACGTGCAACACTCAGAGTCGGGATTGGGTTTTAATTGGTGCAGGGGAAAATGGATCATGTGTGTATATGCAAAGTGAGGCTATCCAATCAAAGCATCATCTGTGAGTTTTAAGGATGCGGCACGTGAGGCAGATTCCGTTCATTGAACTATGTAAATGCTCGATCGTATTCCCCTGACAATGGATTTTAAACATCATCAGGATCGTATCCATCAAATGTTGGAATGACATCAAGAGAGTGGAGAGAAGATTAGATTTCATAAAAAAGAGGAGAACATATGTGAATCACCATATCTCCTGTGATTCTTGTTCGCAGTCCTATCTTTCCTGGTAGAATGGAAATGAGGCGCGAGGGAATGAGTGAGGCGCAGATTGTCTAGGAGCTCAGCCCCATATGAAGTGCGTAAACTTAACGGATATCTCCTGAAGTAGGGAACGTGCTCTCTCCATCAAAGGTAGACAGGTTAGACATGTTAGACAGGTTAGATAGCCAATTCAACAATTATAATTATTGGAAAGGCTGTTATTTTGTGATACAGTATGTACTGTGTATGTATGCGGTATTACGCCTGTAAGAATGCCTGATAGAAACCCCAGAGCAAACATCGTAATCAGAGTCATGTTTTTTAAGTATACGAGCCAGAATATATACTAGTCATTTCTTTCATCCCGTCAAATCTAGACTAGACTTTTAAGCTTGGTGTCAGAACTCAGGAGTCAGGAGAGGAATAGGAATTGGAAGAAGGAAATATGGACTTTGCCAAGGAACCATATTAGAACTTACCACTATCTTTACACTGATATTTTTATATAAAAAAATGCAGTATTGATTTTAAAGTCGCATCTAAAGATTGTCGCTAGCGCATGAATACGCATGTATATATATACTTTAAAATTATTTCTTATATTGAACAATAGGCATGGTGGCGCAAATGAACATCAATTGTAAGGGTTACTAGAAAGTCCTTTTCATATTCTGGGTACCGATCTGGACAAAGGCAAAAAGAATCAAAAGAAAGAATGAAAAATTGATTAATTTAGTCTATACTAGATGCAGAGTTGTAAACAAACACTGAACGCCTCAGGCACTTCCTTGTCCACTGTCATCAATCTTTTTGTTGTCTACCCATGGTGACATGGTGTGAGGTTGGTGGAGTGAATGATAGATAGTATGGTATGGGTGCATAAAATACGTGGAGAATACTCCGTACAGCATGTCACCTTACCTAGCAGATACTAATGTATGAATCTTGGTAGCCCCTTAGTTGATGGCTAAGGTTATGAGTGAGGAGACTTGATAGATATCAGATAGTACTTTACACTTCATACAGTAATAAGTAGCATGAGTACAACAGATACATATCTAGCATCTACCTATAGGTGTAGACGCCCCTTCATGTTCAACCGTTTGATATAAGAATGGATAGATAGATAGGTAATGAATAAGAGAGAACACTGGGTACCCTTAGTTGAATACCGCTTCCTACATACAATAGACGAACAAGAATACTGTCATTCACTCTGTACTCTAGCTGTATAGTACTGTAGACATCTTGAGATAAAAAGAAGAATAAGTAGCAATATATATATCCCCAATCATGTGAATAGTAAGCCTTTCGAAAAGTCCTTGAAATATTCCTCATTCTGTTCCCCATCCAATCCAATGCATTCATTTATTTGATTGATTCACCGCATCAGCCCAGTTGACCATAGCCCAGATTTTTTTTATTGATGCTGGATGATTCCCATAGTAACCAAAATGAATATTGGATGCCTGATAATTATAATCACAAATCATAAGGCCATAACATTGGAACCGACTAGCTATTAGGTTTCTCCAGAGGTTGCCTTCTTGAACTCATTTCCACCTTCAACAACCTTTCCAATTAACGAACTTTCATCTGCAACGACCCATACGATCAGTTTACATACATAACAATTTAATCAACACCTTCACACAGTCGCTCTCTTTAACAAACCTTATCACCACCTTTGCCAAAATGGCGGAAATTAGAAGAAAGCTCGTTATTGTTGGAGACGGTGCTTGCGGTAAGACTTGCTTGTTGATGTAAGTACCCATCTATCTTTCAACGGTTTTCTAGTTGATAAAATCAACAAAAAGTTATACCCACTAACAACTCTGTCAGTGTCTTCTCCAAGGGAACCTTCCCAGAGGTAAGCCTTACACCGACTCCTTAAAATTATATGCGAATCTACTCCAACGCGGCCATCGCGTCAACGAACTGTTGATGGAATATCATTGTATCATCAAAATCAATAACTGATGCGTTCTCTACTATAGGTCTACGTCCCAACCGTCTTCGAGAACTATGTCGCCGATGTCGAGGTTGATGGAAAGCACGTTGAGTTGGCTCTATGGGATACGGCTGGACAAGAAGATTACGATCGTCTTAGACCTCTATCATACCCAGATTCGCATGTTATCTTGATCTGTTTCGCCGTTGACTCTCCCGATTCACTTGATAACGTTCAGGAGAAGGTACGATTCGATAGATTATTCCATCTGCTATTACCACAATAAGATAATACTGACACGTGCCTGAACAGTGGATCTCCGAAGTCCTTCATTTCTGCCAGGGCCTCCCCATCATCCTCGTTGGATGCAAGAAGGATTTGCGCCACGACCCAAAAACCATCGAGGAATTACACAAGACCAACCAAACCCCGGTCACAGAAGATCAGGTAAGGATACATGAAAGAAAGCGCGGTTTGAAGAGCATTACATGCCCTAAAACCAATCTAGATTATGAGCGAATCATGCTAACAATTTTATCAATAGGCTCAACGCGTTGCTGATAAGATTGGTGCTTACAAGTCTCTTGAGTGTTCAGCAAAGACCAATGAGGGTGTCCGTGAGGTGTTTGAACATGCCACTCGTGCTGCACTCTTGACCAAGAAGGAGAAGAAGAAGAAGTGCATTGTCCTGTAAAGCTACTGTTATCGACCCTTCTCTTTCTTTAATGCGATCGGATTTTGTTTTACTGCGAAAGTAGCTCGGTTGGGTGACGGGTTCATGCTAGCGAGGAGGAATTGTTCTTACGGAGTGCATGGCTCTTCACCGGCATATTAATCTATCATCTCCTTGATTGATAATACATGAACCAGTATCTTCAAGTTTCTCGCCCCAGTACCGAACACTTCTTCTTACTTCACATCTGGGATTCGACACAAACATCTCAGGGCATACGAACGGACAAATCTGTCTCTTTTCTTCCGCAAATTGTGCCACGTTAGTTTCTTCTCTGTGTCTGTCTTTTTTTCTCGCAAGATCTTTGTTGTTTCGTCTCATCTTCTTTTTCATGCGTGCGGTCAAGAATGGATCTGAATCATAAGGGTGCTTGCTGCGTGCGTTACGTCCGTTCTTCCTCATTGTTGCTCCTTGCGTCAGAGCAGTTTTTGTAGGGCAGGAAGGGCAAGAAGGATAGGGAACGAATGGACTTATCGCATTTTTGTAAGGTGTAATAGCAATAGGCGTAGTCTATCAAGAGATGTTTTCTGAGGTCTGATATTGCACCAATACACTTGAGGCGTTCATTCTTTTTTGTTTTACAATGGCTGAGTATTAATGGATGGGTAATTAGGCGGCAATGATCCTCGCGTTCTTTTCATATTTGATGTTTGATATGAGCGTGCTTTTCTGTGAGTCTGTGAATTAGTCAAATGATTTTGTGTGTCTTTTTTGACACTTTACATGTGTTCTCTGCCTCGTGACTTATGCATGCGATACACTATTCATTCTAGTATTCAACTACAGAGTATTATACTTAGCTTTACATGAAGGCCCTTGCAGTTGTTTTTAGGCGTGTTATAACGAAAGGCAATGGTTCAATTGAAAGCTTATAACAAATTGAGGTTCTGCTTGAAGCAAGTGCGCATGTAATGCCGAAGCATTTGCTTGGCTTAATGGTAGTATGAATATACTCTGGTCTTAATCGTTTATAGGCGTTTCCAACCCGATTCCTGTCTTTACGCATTCAACAACATTCTTTCAGCCCGGTCGTACCCGTTGGCGACCGGAACATGTTCTTCTACAGACTTCGTTGTACAGATTCATGTGTAAACCAGCCGTTGTATTGCTGATATGCAGGAAAGCAAGGTCCTTAGGGGTTTGCTCATTGGATTATCATGATGTTGGATTTTCTATATAAGGTTTTCTTTAATCCTCTCTAGATTATTGATCCAACATTCAATGACACATCAAATTTCACTATTCCAGAGTATCATAACCTAAGCAGTTCAATTATCATATTTTCGTTAGTATTTACCTCAGTGAAGATGATAAGATCTTCAGCCAATGCTTCTAGAGGAGTGCGTCCTGGTGATGCTTCTGATAGCAGTAAACGCGGAGGGCAAGCTTCCGAGACCAAAGGGGCGGCTGAAAAGGGGCAAGAGAAGAAGGCTCTCAGAATGTAGCAAGTTGCGCACTCGGGTTACAAGCCTATAAAAAAAGCCTAATGAATTGCAGGGTACCGGGAGTCATGGGAAGGAGCAAAAAGCGCTCGACAAGAGCACCTTCTCTGCAAAGCAAGGGAAGAAGCCGACGGTGCATAAAAGGTAGAAATCCGATAGCAACGAAAGAACTACTGTCCTTATCAGAAAAATGGCAGCACTCGCACTACCCTCAAAATAGGGTCAAACGATACAACAATAGCTCGAACAAGACTTCACTCGCTATACTGAGATATCGTAACAGATGGCCCACATATTGTAAGGGAAATCATCTAAGAAGAGAAAGAAGATAGTAAATATGTATTCCCGAATAGAATCAAATTGTTAGAGCGGATCAAATATTGATGCTAAAAGGAGCAAAACTTGAAACTGATGTGTTATAAAGGAGAGTAGTTATGGTTAGCATTGAATGAGATATTTCATATCAATATAAGCTTTCTACTGACGGTCCTAATGTCTGCAATCGAATGCACAGTCTGAGTAGAATAATATGGCAGCCGCATATCTCAGAGAGCTAGGATAGGAATAAAGTGAGTGAGCGTTACTTGCTGGGCAGAAGCGGGATGAGAGGAAGTAATGTCTGGGGACATTGTAATGGTGAGTGATGCGTTGGCATTGAGATGATTATGGAAAGGTGTGATAGTGCTGATGAATATTGTTGGTAAAGCTGCTCTGTGTTGTGATCTATCGGTATTGTTGAAAATCTGGAGTGATAGCCACAATTGTTTCGATAGTTGGTTTGCATGACGGAACTTATGGTTATCTAAGTGCTTCGTTTATAGCATTTTACTCGGTTTTGAAAGTCAAGGATGATATGCAAAACAATGAAATTTGTTTGGTAAGAAGCTGCACGGGACGACGAAGCTGACTCCTCAAGCAACTGAGCGATACTTTTTCAGGTAAATAGAAACCAGAAAACTCAAAGAGTACCCAAGAGTTCACTTTCAAGCTAGTTCTCAGGGATTTGTCTTCATGGCACTTTGAGGCTTATTTAAGACGACTCGACTCTCGCGAGGAGAAATTGTTTCGTTTGCTGTCGCCAACCAATCAGGTGATAACTTCTTGACTTCACTTCTTCATAACTTCACTTCATTCTTTACTCCACGTACAGCCAATCATTATCAAAATTCACTTTACACCAGATTCAATTGTTAATCTTGTTTAGCGCCGTTCACATCGCGAGGCTGAAATAAACATGAAATAATAAACCTCTCGTCAAGAACAGTATATTATATTCCTCTATAACAAACAAATCAAACACGGCAACCGCGACTGGAGTACATGATTATCAAGATGTGTATTTTCCGAATCACGACTTACGATGAGTGTTGGGGCCAATATACTCACTTATTGACCTGCTCCATTGAATCATACAATAACAATGGACTTAATTCTCCGCAAGATCGCGTCCTTTCGGCATTAAAATGTCCCAATTTGAAATCTGACCATATCAACATCGGAGGTTCAAGATGCAATTGCAAAACCAACCCGCAAGCCTTTGACACTGTTTGTTGCAGAATGTGGGGAGGTGACTTTGTCGGGAATGTCAACTGTAGCATGAATCCTGGATCTGCGGTGAAGTTTGAATTCCGCGGCCGAAAATGGGAGAACTGCACAAACGTGGATATGTTGCTTAGAGGGGGCGATCGCATCGTTCCCGATGACTATGCTCCGAGTGCGCAAGCATGGAATGATAGTGAGTGGAATGGAGACAGCAAGCTAGTAGATTGGAGAGATAAAGACTGCGTCACGTTGGCAGAGAAAGGAATGGTTGTGTGGCAGAGACATAAGAATATAAAACCTATCCATGTCCAAGATACGAGTGCACGAGGAGAGGTCCAATTTTCTGAAAGAGTTCAAACTTCCGAAGAGGTTCAGCTGGCGAAAACCGGAATGCTTTCGACCGAGCATAAATTGACTAGACCGAACGGTCAGAAGCCGCTTCCACGGTACGACGCGACAAACCATCATGTTGGCACTATTAGTGATGCTGTAGCCGATTGGAGACGATTGAAGAACCAGAAAGAAGCCGCGGTAGATGACAAATGTATGCCGCCGTCGTCGCCGAGCGTTGGTCAGCCACAATACTTGAGGAAAAAATCAGTTCCACATTTCAATCAACTACGACATGGAAGACAGCTGACGCCAAATACAGAGCGCCATAGTCACCAACAAAATGCGCTGTCATCGTTGATCACCACTGTCCGAACTCCACCAATTGTTCCAACTGGACCGAAGGCAATGTCAATTTCGGAGGCAGAGCTGTCGCGTGGGGAGAGAAAGAACAGCCAGGCAGTTCAATCAGGAGGACAATTAGCTGCAGCTACGGAAACGCGTTCAAATGCCCCCATTGGCCCCAGGATGATACCTGTCTGGAAACTAGCTCAAATCCTCAAGGAGCAACAGGAGAAGGAGAAAAAATACCTTGGAGTACTACCGGAAAATTACTGGCAAAGCTCGATGCATCCGGCTGTTGCTACCACCGCAAGCGGGATTGGCATTCACGACCAGTACGCAAGTCAAGCTGGAATACAAGTTCCTGCTCTATGCGAAACTTCTTCAACTCCTGTCGATGCAAATAAGAGCTCACGAGACAAAAATAAGATGGAACTAGATAAGAGAAATAACTTCTTACGCGATACCTATGAACAACGAGCTGTTCTCCGGGAGAATACACTGAAGCATCAAGTACGCGAATCCGGTCTGTCTATTCAGGATGATGTCCAAGATGTCGATATGCATAACCCTAAACGAGAAGATAATGAACTATGTAGCAATGGGTCTATAAATAAACCTTGGAATGGAGTACCTGAATATGTCGTTTCCAAAGAGTACAACGATACTCTGCCTGAATCTGATGACACCAATTTCCATTTTAACAACTGTTTCTCTTCCAAACAGCCTTCAGAACAAATGGAAGACCATAACGAGGCATCGGATACTGCACCTAAGAGCCTCGATAAAGTTTCAAACCAAGCTTCAATCACAGTGATGGAGCCCCCACCAACAGCTCCACATCACATTTCGAATCCTGTACCCAGAGGATATCTAACAGCTCAGGAGGTACGCCGAGTAGAGAGATCTCAAGCAAGACGTGCAGACCCTGAATCTCATCCATTTTCAAACCTAAGCGACAACGAAGTAGAAGCCGAAAAAAGAGCAATCAAGAAGTACCAAGAAATGGCAGAGCAATTAAACTTTCAATCTATTGAGCGGGAAGAGGCAGGCCAGGATGCTGTGCGGACTCGGAGACAATCTGCTGCCTTTATACAAGAGTCAAGCCATCAGCAGGAAGAAGCCAAAAGAAAGGCAGCCAGAAAGCTCCGTGAAATTGAAGAACAGTCAAAGATACAAGGCAATAGAAACAAGCGAGACATTCTCCACGATTTCAGTCAGCTTGATGCTTTTTTACAAGACTTCACCCTTTCTCAGCAAGATACCGCTTGGGAATTGTGGATGGCGGAAAAGGCCAAGGTTGATAAGAAGTTTAGTCAATTCTACGGCACCATTGTTACCCCTAGAAAAGAGGCCATGAACAACTCACGAGTTAATAATATTACAGTCAAGCAGCCACGCGAAGAAAGAGATAAAAAGGAAGATAATCTTGGCGGAAAGTTAGATGAAGACAGGCCTCTTCCTCAAAACAGCAATGTACCTGCTAATATCTCGCGTCTCTCGCTGACTTCGGAATTGCCTCGGCTACTCAAGAGAAAGCGAGAGATCGTATTGATGTCAAATATGCTACGTGATCAAGACAAACTGGAGAGATATTTGCGACGTGTTCCTCTGCTGCAACAAAATGTGGCCCGCGATAGTTGGTTTATCGAAGCAAAACTGGCAGATCGCCGCGTACAAAGACTCCTCGATCAAATTAGAACATGCGCCATCAGTGAAGGCGTAGAGAATTACGCTGAGGATGTCGGAGATGAAGTATTGGAATATCGGTACAAAAGCCCTTCTTGATTCTGAAAATAATAAATGCTGATATATATTATTAGGCGCGCCGAAGAGAAACTACTAAATAAAGTCAATCGAAAGTAGGGACCAAGAATTTCCCCATTGCCCCTATTCTTGTTTTAGCTAACGATTCATAGGCTTGATAAGCAGATCAGGAAACATGAACGTTCATCAAAGACTCGAGAAGAGAAACAAATTCGTGACGCACAGAAGAAACAGAACTCTGTTGATCGCAAACCATTCATAGAGCGATTCCAAGATGGTGATGGCGCAGATTCTTCGATTCACACTAGTCGTGCAGAAACTACAAATAACCAACAGGAACTTATGAACACTTCAAATCAATACCAGGCAACGGGATACACCACGGATGCTGACGACGAAGCAGATATTGAAGTACAACAGAAGCGAAAGAGAGATTTCCATTACTTTGGTCTTTCTACACGCACGTCTTCCAAGAAGAGGAAGTCTAGCGGAGATGAGCTAGATGTTGAGACTGAAGTAGCACGTAACAAAAGAATTAAAGATGCGTATTACGCCGGTCTTATTCCGAGTATGGTGAATGCTATGGATTCTACGACTGCTGAAGGTGTCGGATCTCAAGTTGAAGACGATCGAAATCACAATGAGCTGAAGGGCGTTTCCCAAAACTCTGATCCGCTGTCCGCAGATTATGATAAATCCAACTCCAAGAAGCTCCAAGTCGAGAGTTTAGGAGGACAGGCGTGGATCGACTTTGACTATGAAGCTCATGATAAGTGTATTAAGACCAACCCACGGAAAGACAGTCAGATACAGTATAACTCCCGCTGAATCATATTGGAAACTAAGTTGACATGTAAATTAGAATTCCCCGTTCTTTCCACAATTCATATCAAAAGAAGTTCCCCAGACTTCCAGATGAAATGAGACTCAAATTTCGCAACAGAAAGCTTGCTGCATACATGGCCAGTTCTGAATATCGAAAGGATCAATCAGCTAGCGTACGGACTCCAGACGGTACAACAGCGAATGGTCAGATGGATGCCAATAGTGATGATGATCTGTCAGAATGTATCCCGCCTGGTACGTACAAGTTTTCCGATATAAAGAATGACGAATCATGTAAAACTTATTATTACACAGCAGGGATTGATATGCCGAACTTGAACAATGAAGGTCTCACGCATACCCAGAAGGAGAAGCATAAGAAACCCAGGTATCTGCGTCAGCGGAAGAATAAGTAGGAAGCCAGTCTCTTATCCGATAGACGTAATTCTTTGTTTTTTGTAATATTCGCTGACCAACCAAAAAGCACACTGCGAAAAGAATGGCTTGCAAAGCGTGACTCCGGAGAAGTTGGAGCACAAAGTCAGCAAACAAGTAACGCAGGAGATGAAAGAACACAGGGAGTAGTAGGCCAGCTTGTTGGAGGAGAAATTAAAGTTGAACACCGAGTGATGAACAATGTGGGCGGTGACGAAGGACTTGAAGATCGCGGATCAGAGAAAGATATTTTAACGAAATCGGAAGGTGGCAGCCAGCCACAAAGTAGAGGTAAGCTCTCCTCCTCCTCGTCTTAACTTCTTCCACCTAAGTTTAAGCGGTCGGAAAGAAACACCACGGAAACCCTTAGACTAACAACATAGCTTTAGGTCTCTTCGCAATCAAACAGCAGCCTCAATACTTCAACACAAATACACCAGCGGCAGTTCAATATCATGATAGAATTATGGCAGGAGACAATGCCGATACAGCGATTGATTTGACGTCTGATTAAGGAAGGGGGTGAAAATGGACTAGTGATTGGGGAACAGGAATTTGTTAAAGTCGTTTCTTTGTGTCGATACCACCTCTTAGGAACTCTTTTAGTTAGCAGGGGGGTAGGCTAAATACTTGTTGTTATTCTAAAATCAAAGCGCGCAACGTATTTTCAATTTGTGAAGTTAGCCATAGCAATATTTCAATCTGGTACATATCAATGTCTTCGCTGCCAATATGCTTACTGTGACTCTATTACCTTTAAATCATAAAGCGAGCCATGAAATAGGTCCGTTGTTTAATGACTTTATTCCAGTCAATAGAATGCAATTTGCTATAGCCCTATGGAAGAGTTGGTATCTCTAAGACTTTTGCTATTCTTTTCTAACAATGACTGTGCTATATAACATGAGGTGCGGCATAATACCCATATCCTGTGAAGTCAGTTTTCACTCTCATCAACCTCACATCCAAGATTCAACACTTTCATTCACTACTATCATCAGACTAACTCTTCCATAATCACCTGATAATATAAAATAGCAAAATATACTGTAGCCTAGTGAAAGGATAATCATGCCACTATAGATTTTGTGATTCTAGAAAATTCCTCTGCAATCTCTTGCACCATAAAAAGGAAATTATATTCTTGATTTCTTAGTCTTTTACAACAAAGCTTCTCTCCAACTTGTCCTTGGAATCCCGAACTTCATCAAAACTGAATACAAGTAATAACTATAAACTGGAGAGATTGTTTGTATCTATCTTTGAACCTTAGTTGACACTTTTGATATAAAAGTCTTGCAATAACTTTCTTGTCTACCTTATCATCGCCACAATCTCAAAGCACAACTTTTAAGAATCAATCACATCACCCTCATCTGTACAAGCTCGAACTTCAGGACATACTTCCATCCTATTACTCGAAAAAAAATCTCAAAACATTTATCAATCTACATTTCTGCAAAGATGTGTGTAGATAATCTCATCACATATACTGATTGCGGTTGCAAAATCATGATCGAAACTATTTGTTTCGATCATATTCAACATACACTCAAGCAGAAAGATAGGATTCCTTGTCCCAAGAAACGGGATGGCATTAATGCAATGAGGTAAGCAGATTCTATAATTTGACTTATTTCAACCTCTTCATAGTGTGGATGTCCAGATTCTGCGAATTTTCTTTGCGCCTTGATCAACGCTTCGAAGCATACAATACATGCACATGCTTGCAAATCAGTCATGAAGTCGAGTATCCCATTCATTCTAAGGCTCTTAGCCTTTCATCTAACTCCCATGATTTTCTCACAGAACAAAGACTGACAATGTGTCTCCACAGAACAAGTCCTGGCGAATGTTTCCTCAAACCAGGTAGTAAACTCGAAGATGGGCGCATTTTCCACCATGGATCCTACCGCATACGTTATTATTACGAATTTGAACGTGATCCCAGTGGTCCCAAGAGACGTTGGCAGCGCTGGGAACGCAACAATCGTGAGAATCCTCGCAAGAGAGCTGATAGCATGGAAGCCAATCTTAGTGACGGAGAAGACAGGTATGTTTATCTATTCATGATTATTTCAGACTTGCCAGCAAAACTTGAAGTGCAAAGTTTTGACTGTGACTGACTGGCTATTTGATAGGAAGAACTTGAACGTTGAGGCTGATAATGATGACAGCCATAAGGAGAGAGAACCGAAGATTAGAGAGTGGCAAGAGGAGACTAAGAGCAAGAGACAGCCCAGAGTTCAGAATGAGGAGAAAGTTGAGGAGAGGTCTGTTAAGAAGGAGAAACCAGCTCCGAGTCGAAAGACTCTCAACAATGTCCTCTATGATATGTTCAATCCGCGCAGCGACGATGAGATATCAGACGATGACTGGCAGATAGAGCCTAAGTAAATGGTCCCTTTTCCCTATGAAAACCATGATCAGAGACTAACATTATATCTAGAGTAAAAGTTGACCCTGGAGATACAGTCCCATGGTCCTCCAACAATTCCCGCTCTTTCTCCGACCCTACAGTTGCAAGTGGCAACGAGACCCTCATAAACGCAGATATCGCGTCCAAGTCAATCGATGACGGAGATCTATTCAAGAGCCACAGCGTCCATAATTTGAAGGGCGACGAAACATATCCTCCTATCACGCCCAATTCACAATTCAACTTCAACCCTCCCTTCGCAGGTACCCACACCAAGTACATGTCCGACAAATCTCACGGCTCTGGCTCCGCGCATACCGGCGAAGCCATGGATATCGGATCTCCCAAGCAGAAAGCTCCGGTGCCAGCCAAAGCACAAGCGTCCAAACATGATCTCTACCGCCCTCGCTATCCTTCTATGCCCGTCGATGCCAACACGAGCTTCTGGGCCGGCCATCTCAATCAGCCAATCTTCAATACAGGTGCGAATAATCCACCGCCATATTTTCCAAGCCCTTCTGCGCTCACGGCATACCATGCTGCAACAGATGGCAAAGTTTACGATGGATCATCCGGCTTCAATGGTATCGGTAATGGAAGCACAGCCAGCGCAAACATTGGAAATGGTTCTGCAGATCGAGAAAATCAGGATGTATACGATAGCTACATACGTGCAGAGAGTAACGAGAGAAACAGCAAAAAGTTTCGGGTTGAGGGAGCTGAAAGCACGGCATACCATAGTTATGATGGAAAACGAGACTTTGACGGTACATTGTTGAGTTCAATCGGAGACATCGAGAAATATGGAATGAAAAGGGATGAGGGAGCAAAGCAGATGTTCTATGATGTGGATGGTACTGGAGATGATGTTGAGATGGTTGAGTGAGTTGGGGGTTTATATTTGGGAAAGATTTGACCTGGTTGAATACTTTGACTGGATTGCATTGCATTGCAATGCGAATGGGCTGTGCGGTTTGATTTATATCTTCGATTCCCAGTTAGTAAGGCTGATGATAATATCAATACATCACTATGAAGTCATGAAAATAATTTTTGAAGTAAAGAATGCCAAATACAAGGGTCTCAAAAACTAGCGTAGGGAAAAGAAAACAAATTGTATAACAGAAAAGATTTCGACATTGGGTTATCATACCATTGCATTAGACTTTCAATCGCAAACCATTTTGATCAGCAACGATATGGATGAGTAGTAATAGCAAGAATTTGATTGAATCTAGACATTGAGAGTGTCTGATTATCGAACTGCGAATTCGGCCTTTGAACGTCCTGAGCAGGGCATCGTATATGGTGCAGAGTATTCCTGACGAAAAAAGAAACTACATTGATTCCTTCCACGGCACTTCATTTGATCCTACACGAGTGCACTCGCCGAATTACCAGCAGTAGCTGCCCACATTACGATCGCAATCACAATCGCGCTTCTGATGCTCTCATGTGCGATATGTTATTGAATTTTTATTTTCCATTCTATTCATTATCTATATTGGCTGGCTTTGCACAACCGCTTGTTTGATGCTTGCTTCTTTTCCTCCTGGCAAATCATGCATTCATTTGCTGCTCGAGATCTCCTGAAGAAGAATCCTCTGTATGACACCTGGATAAGTCATGTATAAACTGTCCACCATTGTCTAAAATGCCCTTCATACGTCATCTGATTGCTCAGCTTATTTCCAGGACCTTATTGAATCACCCACATAATTTAAGATAAGATAAAATGATTCGATCCCTCGAGGCTGTTATCAATCCCCTGACCCGGAAAATAAGCAACTTCCTCGAATGATGCATAAACAAGAAAGGTTGTGAAGCGAAAGCTTGGAAAAGTATAACCAGGCTAATCGATCATACGATTTAATGGACAAGGGATTTTATCAACATACAAACATTCGTATGACCGGGCAGAAATAGAGAGCATTTGCAATTTGCGATTGATAGAAGCAGCATTACCCACAATCTATTTTTCATTTCTGAAAGGATGTTTGAGAAGCAGATTTTGACGCCAATGCTTCTTTCAACAATTTGTATGCAGCCGCCACTTGCTGAGAATCATCTTTGGCACTTTTCAGATTGTCGAGCATTAGACGAATCTTTGCGGTAGGGGCGTGGTGAGGACATGCAGGCACCAACTTGGAGTAAGCAAAATGGCAGCCTGGGCAAGACTGCACGTGCGTGCGGGACGAGCTTGAAAGGATTGGTGCTGCTGATGAGAAGAAAGTCGGCTGAGACGATGTAGATCCAGGAGGGCGACCTCGTTTGCGCTTCACGGGTATTTCTATGGCTGGAACAGATCTGCTGATTGGACTTGATTTGTTTGAAGCATTGAATTCTGAACCAAATAGGATAGTATCTCTTGCATGTTGTCCAGTTGGTGCCCCGAGTGGTATAGGCATTTTAAACGGTTCTTTGACATGTGATGATGGATATTGTAGAACGTGAACTGGTGTAGAGTTTTTGTGGGAACGCTCTTCTGAGGTTTTAGAAGGCGTCCCTCCAGAGAGAGGTCGCGAAGATGCTGGTGCAGATTCTGGATATCTTGCTTTGTGGAAACTTTGCTCTGATCGATCGCGATCCTCCGCTTCCAAAAGTCCGGCTGCATAGTTCATGGCTTGTAGCTGACGCTCGGCGGTGTCTCGTAGCTGTTGATCAAGCTTTTGTATGCGTGGTGCGTGGTCCTCAATAGGAAAGTACTTGTGACCCGATTTTCTCTCGGCTATTTTGCGTTTCTTGTAAGCCAAATCACGCCTGGCTCGATCTGCGTCACGCGGTCTTTGTATTCGAAAGTGTTCGTCAAAAGCGTCTTGATAGTACTTTAAACTCTGTAGCCGATTTTCAACTCGTCGCAGGTGATCCTTAAGTTGTTCGCAGTAAATTCCATTGTCATCACGAATTGGAAGACTTAGTGGATTATTTTCCAGCCATTCAAATTCCTTTTCAAGTTTCTCGACAAATGGGATTCCGGCTACCACAAGTTGGTCTCTGATTGCCTCGTCTTCGGCTGTTTTGCGTTTCTTGTAAGGCGCTCGCTTCTTAGTCTCGCCGTTGGGGTTCTCTTGTTGTCCCTGTCCCGGAATTGCCGAGCTTTGTGCATTTTGAACTGTAGAAATGCCCTCAAGTCGATAATCTTCTTGGCCATATTTCCCTGAATTATCACTGGGTGGTCGAACCAAATCCTCTAGTCTCTTTCTTTCACTATCGCAGACCAGCCTTAGTTTTCGTATTTCGTTACAGAGTATACCATATCGCGATTGTGGATCTTCTCGAATCTGCGACTCTGATTCACAATATTTTTTGAGTTCATTGTGACGTTCAATGAGCTTGTTACCCTGATCAAGCCATTCTTCTGATTGTCGTTGGTAATCCTGGAGCTGCGATGAGTAGTCTAAATCACGGCTCTCTTGGGGTGGTACTAATTGATTTCTCGCCTGTACCCATTGTGCGGTGTCTTGATGCAATTGGTTTTTCTCGTTGATCATTTGCGGAGATACTTCTTGCCAAAATCGTTGAGCCTTTTGTTCTTCTTGACTATACCACCATAGTGGCTCATCAAGAACAGACCGAATACGTTCTTGCAGATACCTATATTGATCCCTAAAATCGGCCTGTATTTCATCCAATCCTTCCAATTCATGTACATTCTTCTTGCAATTTTCGAGGAGATCCTGGCCAACATCAAGCCATTTTTGTATTTGTCGACTGTTCCGAAAGACGCGCTGGTTGGTGGTGCTTACTCCCAGCCAATTTTCATGGTCTCTATACATCTTCTGGAGTGCGACCGCCGGTCCTTGATCTTCAATGTAGTTGCCATCTGCCTATTGTTAGCGGGTTGAAAACACAGCTTGTTGGCAATCGCAAAGGAACCACGAGCAGAAGTAGAAAATTATAAGGAGTGGTTCGAGGATTTGCGTTCCTTGACGACCCCGAGGAAGCATTGCAGAATCAAGCAATCCATTTGATGTGGCATCTTCTTTTGAGCTATAATGTGGGGACGCTTTCACGGTTCTATCTGAAACATTGGCTTGGCCGGTGAGTTTGTCTCGATACTCATTTGCCTAAGCTTGCTTCTTAGTGGTCTTTGAAATGTGCGGATACGCCATATCTTGACGAACATCCATGGTAGATGAGCTCAGTGACGATGTCAATGTTATGCTTTGTATCTTTAGCCCGAATTGATTTCACGGAAAGACTCTTGCCAGGTTCTGTTGATTTAAACGCAGAGCTATCTGGTTGAATCTTGGAGCCATTTTCCTGCTTACCGGTTTTTCTAGGGGATGGCAATGTGAAAGTGGGAGATCCAAGGCGTGGTTTGTCACCTTGAATGTTCATTTGGCGTGTGATTCATTGAAAAATGGAAATGCGTTAATACGCTTTTTATGTTTCGTACCTTTCACTTTGGGCTGTTCTGTTTCCAGTTTTCGGGCATTGGCGCCTTCGTCTGCGTCGTCATCAGCTTCAGACTCCCCCGCAACATGAACGCCAAATTCATCATCGCTATCAGATTTTCGGGCTCGGCGACCATCTTTTCGTGGTGAGACCTCAGGATCGTCAAGGTCCATTAGCTCAGGATGTGACTTTTCGTAGTCAACGGCCTAAGTAGTTAGTAAAAGATTTGTTATGTTTCTTAAAATGACTGGAATCAAACTGACTTGTCGAGCGCGCTTTCCACGGCCAAATGTTTGCACGTTCTTGGCAGCTTCGAGTGCAGCATCTGCTGCACGCTGTTTCAATATGGCATCCCATAACAACGCCTTTGGAGCAGCCGGTTCGGCTTCAGTGTCTCCGAAATCTTCTGCCATATCTCCCTTATCTTTGACCCATACACGAGCATGTGAGAATTGAGATTCTGCGGTGCCATCATCATTAGTAGTATTTTCTAGCTGAGATCGATCGAGAAGTTCGTCAACTGAAGCCGGATCGTAGTAAACGTCTTTGCTATTATCGTCAAGAAGAACCGCTTCTGCTCCATGCCTAAGGATTGCCTCAAGATTGTCCCCTGCATCGTCCTTCACATCTATACTTTCGATAAGAGCTTGATCGAGAGCCATCTTTTTACGGCCAACTTGCACAATTTGCTCTTCCGCACTATCCTTAGTCACTAGTTGGAAGACAAGTACCTTTTTCTTTTGACCAATGCGATGAGCTCGAGAAAGAGCTTGAATATCCTGATGAGGATTGAAGTCGGGATCCATGATTATGACAGTATCTGCAGTGGCCAAATTAATTCCCACACCACCAGCTCTGGTGGAAAGTAGAAACGCAAAAAGTTCCGAGTTGGGTGCATTGAATGCGTCTATCCGCTTTTGCTTCTCAAGTGTACTAACAGTACCATCTAAACGTTTGAAAGGAAGCTCAAGCCCATTCAAGAAGTCTTCGACGAGATCGAGCTGCTTTAGAAATTGACTGAAGATAAGGACTCTATGTCCTCGAGCTTGCAATTTCGGGAGCATAATTTCCAATAATTGGAACTTGGAAGAAGCATCAATCAAATTCCTATGAAGAGCTTCTTGACTCAATGAAGTCTCCTCAATAGCAGAACTGTACAAGAAAGGATGACAAAGGCATTTACGTAGTTGCATCAAAATGTTATTCAGATTCCCCCTTTCCGTAGGGCGAAGGGCTCTGTCTGTTTTTCCAATGATTGATTTGATCAGCTCCGGATTCTTTGCTAAGATCGACTTGTAAAGTTGTTTCTGTAGGGAGCTCATAGAGACTGGTATGATTGTCTGTGACATGGGAGGCAAGAACTTCAACACTTGTAACTTGGTGCGCCTGAGAAAGAATGGTCGGATGAGCTCATGAAGTTCGGGCAAATTGTCTTTTGTTAGCTCAGCATATTTTTCGTCCAACTCCGCTGCGTCAATAGAGTCATCCAAGAATTGAAGAAGGTTGAAAAGCTCTCGCTTATTATTTTGCAAGGGCGTTCCAGAAAGAAGAACTTGGAATGGTATTTTCAAGGCGGTCAAAGCACCATAGAGAAGATTTCCATCATTCTTCAGTCGTTGGCCTTCGTCCACGATCATACCAGCCCATTTGACTTTCTTAAAGAAACCTCTGCTGGCGTCGTCAACTGGTGCCTCATAGGAAGTTACCACGATGTCAGCACGGAGATCAGAGCAGCCATTGGGATACATTTCATACGTCATGGCCATCTCTCGAGCAGACTTGGCACCATAGTATGCAACGACCCGAAGGCTAGGTGCCCATTTCTTAATTTCTCGACGCCAATTAGGACAAGTCGAGTTTGGTGTAACAACGAGAAAAGGGGAGCACTGATAATGATTAGTAGGGTCAGCCGGAGATTGTTCTGCACTAACCTTTGGTTTGTCTTTTACAAGTGTCGCAATCAAGGCGACAATCTGAATCGTCTTCCCAAGACCCATCTCATCAGCCAGAATGACATTATTTTTTCGATGGAAGTTGAATAGTAGCCAGTTCAGGCCTTCCATTTGGTGTTTCATCATCTCGCCACCGATCAACGAATCAGGCTGCTTCTTCAGAACAACCTTCTTCTCGAAGTTTAGGGAACGAAATGCATCAATGCGCTCCTTAACAGCGCTTGCGGGCGACTGTTTGAAGTGCTTGCCCATGACATATTCGTTATAAGCTGAGACGAAATCACTCCAGCGATCAGCTTCATCTGGAGATGGAGGCTCTTCCCAAACAGATTCATCGTAGGTCAACCCTCTAAACTTAACTAAGACCTTGACAACGTCGTTGATATGAGCCTTGTCATGTTCTTCCGATTTTGGTCGGAAGGAATCGTCATACTCGACATCAAAAATAATTTCCATTCGCAGGTATTCCTCCGAAATTGCCTCTTCACTGGTCCATTTCGGTAACATGTTGGCGCCCTCGTCTCTACGAATGAAAGCTTTACGCATTGAAGCTGCTGCAACACCCCAAACCCAGGTGCCAGGCATCCAAGAGCATTGAAAATACGACCTGTCATCCCATTTGACAAGATATTCCTTCTCGTCTTCACGAAAATCATCAAATACACCACCTTCCTCGTAGGATTTGCGGTCTGATAATCTCCATGCAACTAAAGTTTGCAGTTTTACAGTAGACTGATAGCATTCCTTGCACTGCCAATCCTTCGTGTATTCCCGAATCCTTTTCAAACGCATCTCTTCTAGATTCTGTGGGGTGGCCGATTTCGTAGAACGTGGTGGTAGATGCTCAAAGTGGAATCCGCGCTGGCATCCTCGGCATCGGAAGAGAACATTGTCTGGATTGTTGACAAGATCTTCGCGAACATTGGTGATTGGGTCATCGCCGTCATTTTCTACCCTCAACTTCTCTTCCTGCTTCGCGGTTTTCTTTACAGAAAATGCAGCACAGGATGCTCCAGGTTCACGACAGCCACTACATGCACCAAGTTGAGGGGCGAGAGGGTCTTTCTTGACGGCTAGACCAATACAGCGTCGACACTGCATGACAAAATGTTCGTGGCCAACTTTAGTGACCATGTGTTCCCGACCAGCACGATATCCTAGACAGAGTCTATGTATTGATGAAGAGCATCCTTGACAGTAAATGAGATCACTTCGTCCTTTATTTGAATTTTTGCCAGTTCCGCCGCAAATATCGCAGTCTTGATCATGAACCAAAGCAAAGGCAGACTTCGCGGGTACTGGTCGATAGATCTCCCGAATGCTTATGACTTTAGGTGTGCCCTTTCCAGCTACTTCGTCGGCATAAATTTCTTCATAGATGTCTACTTCTTCCATATTTTTGCCAGTTTTATTTCCACGGCTCGATATGCGAGATGGGAGCTGTTTAGGAGTATGATCAGATTTAATACCACGAGACTGTGGCCATCCACGCTTGTCGGGCTTTGAAAGTCGAGTGCTACTTGCGCGTCTCCTCTTGGGCTTGGCATATGCAATGTCACTTCCTTCAGATTCGACTTGCAAATCACCAGCAAGCTCGTCCTCTTCCTCTTCTTCCATGTAGTTAGCGAGCGTGTTTGCTCTCCTCGGGGCAGCAGATCTTGTCGCTGCGCGTCCTGATTTTCGAGGTTCATGGCCATTTGAAAGAGTAAGTCCCGATTGAGAGTCATCCTCATCCTCCTCATCGTCATCCAAGATGGGTCGTGAAGACTGTCGACTACCAGCACGATTGTTTCGGCGTGCCTTTTCAATCTCAACAGTTGACATGTTGTTCAGGAGACGCCGCCTTTTCTTTCCGTTCTTCGGGAGACTATCATCGTCAGAGCTTAACTGAATACTGCTGATGTCGACAAAGTTGTTGTCAGTTGGCTGTCGGCGAGTGCGTTTACCAGCCCTGGACATGCCCCGACTAGAATCTGATGGATTGTTAAGTGTAATTGACTCTGAGTTTTCTCCGCTTTTGAACTCATTCAAAGCATTGTTGCCGTTTGGAAGATGTAATAGTCTATTGAACGTGACCTGTGATTTTATTTAGTCAGTCTGGCCTCAAAAGTGATGAATTCTTGTGCGAAGACTGCTGGGATGATACAAGGAAAGTCTTGAACAGTATACATACGCGCAGTTTACTGCTGCCGCCCACAACGAGAGGAAATGATGGTTCCATCGATACTAGAATGATTGAAGGATTGATATTTGACTCGAGCGAAGGAGAAGGATGAGTGAACAGGTGTCTGATAAATTCAAGCTGATCTCAAGAGGAAAATTTGATTGTGATTGACTGAAGCCCAATGATAGGTATGGCAAACTTAATAACAAGAACTACTTGAAAGCTTTGCCAATACTAACAATGATAGGTAAGGGTGAACTTATCAAACCTGCCAAGCTCCGTGTTGAAGTCAAGTTGAAGTCAATAACGTTCAAGGTATTAAGAGAAGTAGAAAAGAAGTCGTGCAGCAAAATGGTGGCAAAGATTGGGCCACTTGGATTTGATCTTTTTCTGAAAAGGGATGGCCAGTTAAATTGTCCGCAAAGATTGGAGAAGCCAAACACTCTTGTGAATGTTGAAAGTACAATTCGGCAATAGGGTAACATCACAGTATCTTTCGAGAGCTGAGTATTTATCTGAAGCAAAGAATCCCAACTTACGTTCTCCTGTCTTTCATCTTCGTATTCTACTCGATACATCGCCTCGTCATTTGAGCTAGTTAGCTCCTCAAGTACCGAATATACCGTGTTGTCTTTGTACGGAACATATTCTTCAGGATTCCTAGGTCCCGGAACCATGACGACGATTGTGTTATCTGCATCTTCATCCGCGTCTGCGGCTTCTTCTTCCGCTTCATCTCCCGCTTCATCTCCAGCTTCCATTACAATCTCATCTCCATCCCCATCTACGTTGCCGTTTGTTTCAATTGAATCTTGGATCGACTGTTCGGTTGGATGCGCCAATGCAGACTCAGGCTTTCGATCTGGTTTTATGGCGGGCTTAGGAACATTCTGAGGGCTTAAAGACTCGACAGAATCGCTTTCTGACTCATCGCTATCAGCAATACGGCTGAGTCGAGCCATATTGCTGGTGGAATTGCAGGATTAGTTTGCCTGTTGAAGGTGAACCGGCGCACTCGTGGCTTTTGACTTGATGATATCCCTGATCAAATTAATTAGCACATACAGAACGAAGTGAGAGAAAGGAGTTTGTACCTAGTATTAGAAGTAGTAGACAGACTATTGCTGAACAGTTGTTGCTTGAGATCAAAGACCAAAAAGATATTTGTAAATATGGTAGTTTTGACCTTTAACTAAGTGTTTGACGCGGTACAATGTAATCATAAAGTTTGTTCTAGGGCGTAAAAAGAAAAGAGTAATACGGCAAATTCACACACATACAAAAAAAGAAATGTACGCGAAAGTGGAAAAGAAATCTAAAAGATGCCTACATTCACTGACGTTGGCCAATCTTGAATTCACAAATTGAAGATAAATTAAGTGAATCTGATGGTACGCGTCGATGAACGCCAGGATTAATTCCCCGAGGTCCGTCCTCTGAGTCGGCTGCGGGATGTTCCGCTATCAAAATTTCTTAATTTAATTTTCTTCTAGTACCAAAGATGAAGTGGAAGTATTATCATGGCACTATCAATGCAATGAGTACCATCCTTTTTACAGGAGCGAAAGCTTCTCAAAGAGTAAGTTACATTCTTCGACCATTATATTTATCTTCTTGTTTTGTAAGATATGCTTCAATCAATTCTGGCATAAACCGTGGGCTTCGAAAGTCCAAAGGAATTGGGTTTAGAGGGAAGGATAAGGGTCGTCCCAGTCGAGATGATGATGGTGGTGGCCGAGGCTTTCAAATCCCTGGATCGAATTCAAAGCCACGGCAGGACAGAGGCTCCGCTGATGACTTCGGAAGCAAGAACAAATATATGAATACACGAACCAGGGGCAGTGGCCGGGACGATGAATTGAAACCAAAGTCTAAGACGCCTTCCCCCTTTGGAAACCGACAGGCTAGGAAATATTATGGAAAGGGCAAACCTGAGAAGTCACAGCGGTTTCGAGGCAACAATTCGTATGGAGAAGAATCTTCTGAAAGGTACAAGGAGTCACGAGAGAACAAATCAGGTTACGAGAAGAAATCTTACGGTTCTTTTGACGCCCGAGATGAAAGCTCTGGCTATGAAAGGAAATCCTTTAACAGATCTCAAGAAGTTCCAGGAAAACGTCGTTTCGACGAGAAAAATCATGAGCCCAAATCCTGTGACTTTCGTTCTCAGGATGAGCAGAAATCTCACCCAAACCTCGAGAGGGGGAGCAGGTCCATTGGGGGAGGGCGTGACAGCTCAACAAATTGGAAAAAGGGTCATACATACCCCTCAAAATACCCCTCCCGGGAAGAACGACTAGCTACTAAAGGCGCCAGAGCAGAAACATCCTCAGAATCTCCTCGCTCAGAACCTTCCTCGCAATCTCATTCTGATGTTTCGCCGTTCAAAATAAGTTCTACCTTTGTTCAAAAGATGCCAATCGCCATACCATACACTACGCCAGCTTCTGAATTTCTTTATGGTACATCTGTCGTCGAGGCCGCCTTAAACGCGCGACGGAAAAGAAGCAGAAAGCTATATAAACTTTACATCCACAAGGGCGACGATCGACAACATGGAGACCGAGATGGTGTTTTGGCAAAATTGGCTCAGAAGAAAGGAGTTGAGGTTGCCATAGTAAGAGGACACGATTGGTTACGAACCCTAGACAAGATGAGCCAAGGTCGTCCACACAATGGATACATACTTGAAGTTTCCCCTCTCCCTCGCCTCCCGGTTGTAAGTCTTGGCTCAGTAATCGACCAAGATGACAGCTTCGCCATTAAACTCACCCCTGACCACCAATCTCGTGAAGAGATTGAAGTCAATGGCAACGACACCATAATTAAAGTCGCCAAAGACTCCACTGGTCGTAAGCCCCTCATTCTTCTCTTAGACAGCATAGAAGATCCACAAAACCTGGGCGCCATCTTGCGCACAGCACTTTTCATGGGCGTAACAGCCGTCGCAATTTCCACCCGCAACAGCGCCTCCTTCACCCCAGTCGTCTTCAAAGCCTCCGCAGGCGCCGCAGAAAACATCGAGATCCTTTCCGTAAATAAACCTGCAGGATTCGTCACAGATTCCCAAGCCGCGGGTTGGAAAATCTATGCAGCAGTCGCACCACCCGTTCCTCGAAAACCAGATTCGAGACACATGTGGCCCTCCACTCCTCAAGAATTCGTCTGGACTCACGATCTTCAAGATCCCTTGCGTGATGATCCTTGTATTTTGATGGTGGGAGGCGAAGGCGAGGGTCTGCGCAAAGCTTTGAGAGATCATGCTGATGTGCATATTTCGATCAAGGGTGCAGGTACCCGAGGTAAACTCGATAGTTTGAATGTCAGCGTAGCAAGTGGCATGTTATGTGATGCATTTATGAGACAAACAGCTCGAAAGACTGTTGAGGAAGCAGTCAAGGAAGTCGAAAAGGAAACGGAAGAGTTGGATGAAAATCAGATCTTCTGAAATGTACGATTGAATCAGTTGTATGATACGAACTCGGAATGTCTATAGAAAACTGGAACTTAAAGCTAGAACGAGTAATGAAAAAGCTTAGATACCCCCAAACAACAAAAGATCCTTAGACTGTGCCATTGGTTTCTAAGATGATCGATCATATTATCACGTATCACATATCACATTGTAAATCATCGCATGACAAAACAAACATTCCAGAAATGGGTATCATGAATTTTTTTATCTTTTCTCATACAGGTAGCATAGCTGTACATCCATAACTTATGCAAAGAGTCTAAGCTCCAGACCTGCAGATAAAATTGTCTGCGCCGCCAAATGCAGGGTAGGTCATATGCAGATTATACCACGCTAAAGTTGAATATGTGGGAGATAGAGGTGTTGCGTGGAGTTTTGAACCAATGAAGCAGAAACTTAGTTTGGCTCGATTATTATTTGGATTTCGACAATGTGTAGCCGGTGGGTGGGGGGTGGGAGTGCCAAAAAGTGATCATGTAAATTTCGTATGAATGATATCGGGATTCTCGTGCCAGTCATCAATGCTCACCCACATCTATAATATGAATTAGTAGTCTTAAGCCAGAAGACTTGAGAGGTCTCGAAACATACCTTTCTGAATGTGCTGAGACCAGCCAAGATACTACCACCAATCCAGGTCGAGTATTTCCTCTCTGGTGGAGCAAAAATCTTAATTCTCATATCCTTCACTGCTAACCTTTGTACTTCATGTAGTAATCTGTCTCCGAAACCCTTGGTTAAAGTACTTCCACCAGATAGAACAATATTTCCAAAGAGAGACTTTCTGAGATCTAAGTCTGTGCGATTGATTGCGTCCACCACAATTTGATGGATGCCTGGGTATTCCAAACCAATAATCTCCGGATCAAACAGAATCTCAGGGGCTCTAAACCTCTCTGCTCCAATCTGCAATATAGTCAGCGCCGTCACTGTGTACCAATGTCAAATTCCTTACTTTGATCTTGTTGCCATCCGGTAATGCATATTCAACAACTTTTCCATCCCCGAGCTTTGCACCAGACCAGTCCTTTTCTTCTCGTTTCGGATCTCCTGCAACATAGCTTACTTTTTCCTTGATCATTCTCACAACCTCCTTCTCTGCGCTGGTATGAAAAACGTATCCAGCTTTCCGTAATAAAGTTTGCATATATTCTGTAACATCTCGTCCGGCCACATCTATCCTTCGTATTGAGCTTGGCATGGCGAAACCCTCGTATACTGGGACTGCATGTGAAACTCCATCTCCAGCATCAAGCACAATTCCAGTCGTTCGTCCTGATGCGTATAGCGAAAGAACAGCCTGAATCGATGTGTATAGAGCGGGAACGTTGAAGGTTTCGAATAAAATTTGTGCAGCTGTATCTCGATTACTTCGAGGATTGAGAGGTGGTTCTGTTAACAAAACGGGATGCTGCATGAGCAATATTAGTGATCTGGCTACTATTGCTTGACTTGCTAGACATGAAGCAATAGCAAACAACTCCACCTTTAGCCTGAACCAAAGAACTCACCTCTTCGCTCAAGGTCTTGAGGCCTTCTCCATAAACATATTCCCATATCCTCTCCATATCATCCCAATCTGTGACTATGCCATGCTCCAGTGGATATTTAATCTTCAACAGTCCTCTTAATTCTTGCGCTCGTTGTCCTATGAAAACATCTCCTTCCAGGGCACCCGCCAGCACTCGCAAATGTTTTGGTCTCCCAACAAACGAAGGAAAGTAACATTTGGGCAGATCATCACCGGCGAACCCAGCTCGAATAGTACCGGACCCATTATCTAAAACAATAGGAGCATTATGCAGTGTGTCCGCCATATTGATTGTGGGGTGGAATGGGATGGAGGGAGAACCAGCAGGCAACCTAGAATGTGGTTGTGCAATGCCAGTTTTTGACTGAAGCGTTAATCTTCAATCCTTGAAATGGCGGAAAGTAGGTAAGGTGAAATGGTGGTTGTGGTATTAGTGGCATTTATCAATTTGCCACTCAATGCTGTATATCGCGTTTGGACGCGAGCGCCAAGACATTTTGACCGGGGTAGCGGTGGGTTTAGACTTCACTTCATGCTATCGCATTTCTCCTCCACAAACCTCCACAAAACAATCACAGTCATCAATCTACATTTCGCTTGCATATAAAGACATCCCATTGTTTGTTCTAATTCAAATGATGCTAAGTATTTAAATCATTTGAAAATGTCCGTGGAAATGATGTGAGATCTTACTTCACATCTAGCTCTGAACAATGAGCTCTTGAACGGAGTTCATCAATTGAGTAATACACGAGACCGAGACAGTTCTTTTTTGGTGTTGACTAAGGCTGCTTAAATTGGAGACGGGGTTTAGGGGGATTCAACGAGAGTCTGCTTGCCCATCCGAATTCTAAATACCAGGAATTATGGCGGGACTCTGTTTTCCCCACAAGTGCAGCATTGCATGAAATGGGGAGGCAAGACGTCCATTGATTTTAGGCTAGCACGAGTCCACAATAGGCATATCGAAAGCGTGATCTGAAACCGGGACAGAGATTCCTCTCTAGCTTTGTCTTTCACTCCTCTACGGTATGCATGAGTTTGGTGTTGATGGACATTCGTTAGCATCTTTTCGGTGATCACTGATTGTTTCTAGACACACTGTGGTCACTGTTCAGTAACGAATAGTATTCTTGAGCACATATCTTTCAAGTTGTCAAAAACACGAGGAACCAATGTATAGTTATGGCTTTTGATACATTGTGTTGGCCTGCGCTGTGCTAATCTAGTTGAAATACTTCAATCATAGCTACCTATGTTTGCTATACTCAGAGGTCTTCGGCTTTATGCCATGCCTGTATATCACCAGTATAAGGCTCTGGACATCATGACACTCGCCTATCCCCAGAGGACGAATAAAATTCCGTAAAACTCAGTACCTTTCAACTAACTCCCTTGAATTGTAAAAGGAGATATTGTTTCATGACGTCCTTCAAGTTTGTTGACGGAGTAATTCATAGGATAATGGGTAGTAGGTAGTGATTCCATATGGTTCGAGGTAATCAATAGACTCCTTCAAACGCCTGTAGTAATCCCCATCCAAAGACAGATTAGCGTCTCTCACTCTTTGAAGTAGTGCCTTCAAGCAATCATCTCCCAGAGCATCGAAATCTCTCTTGCAACGGAATGAGCTTTTATTCTCCCAGCCATAGAGCGGACCCAAACCTTCCATCTTTGTATATGAACACTCACCCAGAAAGATTGCAATTTCTACGGCAGGAAATAACCCTCCCAACTTCATGCTGAGTTTGTTGATATCGTCGATAAATGCAATCATTTTTCTACCAAGCAAATCCACGGTTGGACGAGATCCATCCTTGACAAAAACTTCGAGTCTGCGCTCAACAGCAGCATGGGCATTCTTGATTTTTGCGCAAAGATCATCGTATTCCTTTTGTACATGAGACATTCCTACTTCTGGCATCCAAGTGGAGAATAGTTTATATGACTGCGGGAAGTATCCGACGTGACCAGTGGTTTCAATCTCTTCGTGAAGCATTTCCATTGCATCGACAGGCTTAAAAGTTGGGTCCTCCTCTCTGATAGCGGTTGAGATTTGAACAAGTAGACTATCAGCAGCCTGATCGAAATCTTCAGTCACCTTGCGACCAAGGGGATCCTTTTTACATTCGACATACGAGTGCCGACCAGCAAATAAAAGTAGGTCGAAAGCCAATTTCTTACCATCAGCCATGGAAAACAGTCTTCTGACCTGTGGGAGGCTCTTTTCCACCCTGGGAACCAAGTGACCAGGGAGATTTGAGTTGCGTGTAGGTCCATTATGATTTTTTGCTACAGCAGATTGCAGTTTTTCCACCATATGGTCATAATCGGTCAATATAAGTTCCTTCGTCTTATCGTAAATAGCCTCTGCAGCACATGGTCCTTCTACCCAGCTTACTAGTAGATCATGAGCTCGTAACAAGTGTGGTATGAGACCGTCATCGTCTACCTCGAAATGTTGCCGCTGGTTGTTTATGCGTGGCAGGTGTACTTCCGGCTTGAAATTAGGATCTTCGTCCTTCATTCGAAGGCAGAGTTTATGTACTAGAGCGTCACAAGGACCACAGTTGACCCGGCTTGTACGAGGAATTTTGCCAGTGTCTGGTTTCAAGTACGAATTCTCGCAAAGATAGAGCGAAAGCTCAAAAGCGAGTGAAAGCCCATCAGACATAAGTGAGAGTTTTCCGATATCCCTAAGGTATTTGCGAGTTCCTTTAAAATTGGTTCGGATATCTGGCTTGAGGCTATGTCGTTCATAGAAATCATTCTGCTCCTCGTCAATCCAAGCTCGTATGGATGACGCATAGAAATCCCTTGACTCAGAATCTATATTGACGAGTTTCTGAATTCTCATAGGAGCACCTAAATCAAAATCCAATCAGAAATGGTTAGGGATCCAAAATATCAGATATACACTTACGGCCAAGTACACGTTCACTGATAATAAATTTGTAGAGGTCGGAAATATGCGATTGCGCATCGAACTCTTCGAGTTCAACTGTCGATCGTTCGGATTTGGCTGAAGGCGTCGCGGTAGCTTCTATCCGATTGGTATCAACGCGCTCTTCGACATCATTAAAGTCCTCAAGCTTGATTGCTTTACTTGAAGATGGCTCCAATGTGTCTTCGCTGACTTCGGAATTCTTCCTCTTGCGTAGTGATCTGGTTGATGCTCTATTCATTTTGTAAAAAAATTGTGATTGTTGAGGGGAACAAAGTGGAAGTGGAAGTGCGAGGGTCGAACAAACCACATACAAAATACACTGCCGAATTGTGAGATCACATGGTACAGCCACTCAACCCTAAAAGTGAACTAAAAATAATGAATTTGTCCAAGATATTGTCATTCACTAAAAAGAGATTAAGGATGAGTTTTTTTAATTTTCTTCTTCAAAGATTTTGGATTGTTTATTGACCTGATCAAAGGTCTCTATGAATGCAGACTTGTCTATTTGATGCAGAGAGCCATCCTGCTTCTAACCATCAATGCTGCATATCATCTTTTTCAGCCATCGGTTCATGTTAGATTATAGTGCTCCCATTAAATTATGGATGTCTACTGGCTCTGCGCCAAGTTAAGAATTATGAATAGTGTTGTGGTATCACTTGAATTTGCTACTTTTGTGCCGTAACCTTCAATAGAGCTCTTGATTGACAGATTCACTCAGTTTAGTAATTATTTTATAATCAGCATCACTTAGCAGTAGCTGTACGTAAGTCAGTTGTAGTCAACAATTCAAATCTCGCCGAGGTATGATGGGCCAGTTTGACCTTATATCGATCCACGCTATGCATTATCTCAAACCCCCACCTTTGCCACAATCTAGTTTCCGCTCGATACATCTGGTCACTATCCGAGCAATGATAGTAATAGCTACGAGCCTATCACTTACATGATTTGCAGATTTGCAGCTTATGAAGAGGGCTTCATCTCTTACGAACCATTCTTGTGCAAGAATTAGATATCCTCCCAAGGCTGGAAATCTCAGTAGGGATTACATTCAGAGCTTTTGTCTTAGCAGACCAAATTTAAAGAAAGGTGAGTGACAACCAGTTAGAGATTAGACATTGAGGTTCCAATATTTCAATCTATGTCAGATATCAAAATGCACTGGTATATTAACTCAGGAGGGAAATCCCGGTTCGTTATATGTGAGCTAGTACTTTCGATAGTACAGAAAAAGGTGTATGAATTCAAAGATAAAATATTATAGTCCACAGTATAAAATAATCAAAAGTCTAATGTAATATTGCCTACCTTCGATCAACGAAATGATTGCTATATTTCCAGGCAATACACAAAAAATGAAAGCTATTGTAGAAAGACAAGAAGGAAAAGAACGAAAATACTTTAATTAAAGAACATATTTCTAAGTTAGATGTACAAAGATAGTTTTGCTACCCAGGTAAGCAAAAGGGATCTATGGATCTGGTCAAGCATGCCGCTTCTGAGACAAACGCGCAAACAACATACAATCTACGAACTACGCACTCCTCGCACCTTATCTTGGGACGAGTACCGCATGCTTGATTTCTGTCTTTCTCCTCACACGTGGTTTGGACCTCTGAAATACTGTTTATCTGTGCTTGAGCATATTTTCAATACGCTTCTATCACGAAATGCCAGTTTTAGTCGTATAATGCATTTGCCTAAGTATGTCACAGAATAGATTGTGGATGGCCTCAAAATATACCTTCATTTAGACCGTATTATATCTATGTCTCTGTGCTAGTACTCTGTTGTTACTTTATTCTTCTTAGCTTCTAGATAGCCAATTCCACAATCCACCAATAGAGATTTTCTAACATCCTTCAAACTAACATTTACGTGAAGAGTTCAATATTCTTTAGCCCGGATGTGTTACAGTAGTGGTAATTTCAAGAATGAGAATAATGAGCTAAGTACTATGTACCGAAGAAGTAAAAATTTATGGAATTGAAGTTTATGAGAGCCCGCCTTATTGATAATAATAATAAAACATTCCTATGAAATGATAACCCCGAGAAAATAGCGTGCAAGAAGTCCCATCTTAAGCACTCTTTACAAAAATATGCCCCAACTTTCCAAGCTTAAGAAGATGGATATATTGTGCAGTCACCCCTTGAACGCCAATTCAACATTGTCCCAAATCTTATCATTACTTGAACGAAATAAGAAGTCCTTTCCAAATAATTCACATCCACGGTCTAGACCACAAGATCCAAGTCCCTAACACCACCGCCGTAAGCGGTCCCGTGATCGCCCAATACAACCAAAACCACTCACTCAAAACACCACTCACATGACTTGCCCGCCAATCAAACATCGACCCGCTAAACAATACTGCAACATATGCACCCGGTAAGAATACTATTAACAGAAATGCGATAGTCTTAATTGCATTTGCATCTCCACTCCGAGCCTCCATCATCGAAGTCGTGATTTTGGGTTCCCGTTGCATGAGCGGGTTGTGCACACTGCCTATTTGAATTTTCACAATTCGTCTCTGTCCAGTGAGGCGAGAAGATAGTTCGACGTTCCAGCCGAGGAGGAATTCGCATTTTTCTCGGAGGGCAATGTTGGCTTGTTCCATCCATATCATTCGTCGATTCATTGGTAGAATAGTTGTGAAATAGGGGCCTCGAAGAAGTGTTTGTAGGAGATGAATGTTAGATCTTACTTTGACTTCGTAAAGAGCTAGACGCGTGGATTCGCCGTTTAGCGAGCGGGAAATAAAGGGGAAATCTGGGAGGGGCGATTTATCAGGTGTGGTGTAAGAAGGGGATGATGCAGAATGGTAATCGTGATCGTGGATTTCGATTGCGGATTCAAGATTTCGAAGGCGGGAAATGGTTTGATCTAATTGCGTTCGGTGAGTGTCGAGCATTAGCTCGGCAAGGACTAGAGGAAGGAAGAGCGGGTGGGTTAAGTATGTAGATTGTAATAGAATGTAGTGGATAAATGACTCGTGGGTAGGATCTTTGGAGTTCTCGAGGAGAAGAGCCGTGGTTGTTTTAGTATTTTGGTTGTAAGAAAGACCAAGAGTGATGGACTCAAAGCGCCAGCGATGAAAATGAATTGCCAATGCTGATGTTGGGGTGAATTTAAGTTAGTATCAATCAGTTGAGTTCAGCAGTATGATTATAGACTTACACATGCCCAAATGGTTTCCATGGGTATCAAAGAGAGTGTTATGTGAGAATCTTGGAGGCTCAATTTGGTCCGGTGCTAACATCTGAGCAAAAGCAGGCGGTAGTTGAAGGCGGCTCATAATCACTTTAAGAGTATTATCACCGAAAGTCATTCCGACAGCTTTCTTATCAAAATTCAAAGTTCTATTTGTAAATCTATTACTCTTTTATCAGTTCGGCGTCAAAACTATGAAGCAACGAGTTGTGAGATTAAGCGGATGACATACAGTAGTCTTAGAGCACCCATTTTTGATGCCTCGTTATCTGTATGAGCAAAAGCATCTATAACAACGTTAGAATGTGAATTAATCATATCAATAGACTTACATTACCTTTTTGTTCAAGCCAGCTGGGAATCTGATCTTCAGGGATCTTTCCGCGGATCACTTCGGTAGGACCATTCTCCACATTATGTTAGTAAATCTTCCAAAGTAAGGAAATTTGACGCACGTTTTTCGGCCATATCTCCACAAAGGTAGTCCTCCTCGAGCCCCTTACGAACGGACTTGGAACTGACGAAGTTGGCATACTTTCTCCATATTCGGCTATTGCGGGGAATGCGCTAACGCGTCTGTGCTGCTTCTGCGGCGGCATTTTTAAACCTTTTCCTAACCTTTTCCTTTCATCTTGAATATTTTCTGAAGTAAAGAGTTCATCTCAAGAACTAATCGCGGATATCGAACTACGTGGCTGATTGTTTTGTTTGGAGGAGTGGCCCCCAGAAGAGCTTAGCCCCATGTAACCACATCGTACCGATTTCATACGCAACTCGATTTAGCAAGTAATCCCCCTGAACTCCTCGCCACATAAGCTAAAACAAGCCACTGCATGATAGTATGACATGCAGAATCAGCCTGGCGGGATCTATATGCAAAATTTGATTCGTTGACTGCCACGGCAGATGTTTCAACAGTGGGATTGATTGTGCGAATTCTAAGCTTCTCCCGAGGTGCTTACTACGCTGTTAGGATGCCGAAATAATATAAGGCTGACAGATATAATCATGACATCAATTAATAATGCGATTTATACTTGTCAAATTGTACGAGAACTGATTACAGCGTAGTCAAGGCCCCAACACGGTGTATAAACTTCTACAGCTGCCAACACAGAAATTATTGAATGGTGGTATCTCAAATTTTGGGGTCCTCAAGATTGACTCTCAAGTAGCTCTTAATTTGGACCGATTCTTTCTCTGGTAGTGATTATCTAGATCTTAGGTCTCAGTACACGTTGTATAATGATAAAAAGATTGAAGTATCTTTCTATCGCACATTTACTAAGATGTGTTTTACAGTGTAGATAATTATCCGATCGGACCATTAAAACTGCCAAATTTAAATGACTGTGTGGAGCATGCTTCTGCAATCATCGTGGTGCTGATCATTCTCTCCATTCAGTTTGCTTCCTAAAACTAAAGCAATAATAAATCATGCAATCATGGACAAATAGATAGACAGATAACGTTCAGGTAGTCTCGCTCCGCGAGAAGCAGTTAAAAGATTGCACAAAACACTATTTTGATAGCTTTACTTCAATGTGTCGGTAGAATATTGAAGAAATTGAAATAAAATTGTGGATCGATAAGGAAGGGTTTGGATCCGTCTGTGGCTGTTCGATTGGCATGAGGTGAAGAGGAGAATAAGCTGGATGCATGAAGAACTTCTGCGCCATTCCAAATCGATAGCTTTCCATATCGCTGAAGCCTTCCTCCCAGACCTGAAAAGAAACACGACACATGTGAGTGCAGACAAACAGAAATAAATAAATCAGAAGGCCGTTTCAGAATAGCGACATGACAAGGCTGCACATGGCATCACGCTTCGATCGCCTCCATGACTTACCATTTTGGGGCTTAAATTCACGAGAAGATTCCCAGACACAGCTTTTGAGGACCAAACTGAAAGTTATCATATTTAAGCCCTCGCACGATTTGTTGTTATCTTCCATATCGTCGCGTAACGTACAAGTATTTTCCACTTGGTTGATTTCCCGCAAGACTTTCTCATTATGTCGGAGCAAAGTCCTAGAGAAATCTCCTACTTTTGGAAGGATGCCCTTAAGAGGACTATCTTTTGTGGTATTAACCCCGCCGGTTACCCAGCTTTCAAAAATGGCCATTTCAACAATACAATCCTGGAAGGAACTGATCCACTCAAATCTCTCGAAGAACTTAAAAATTCGGAGAGGCTAACTTATGAAGAAAAGGCAATCGTTGAAGGCTGTATCAAAGTAGCCAAGCCTTTATTTGACAACCCTACGTACAATACTGTCAATCCCTTTACAGTCGAGTATGTAGACCTTTGGAACGAGGTCAAAAAGCTAAATGAAATGCTCGGGAACAACGTTTGTCATGAAGGCAGATGCTTTGATTGTACGAAACGGGAGCTGGAAATTGAGTATCTCTTCGACGAAAATGGAGTATTGAAGAGGATGGTGACGGATGTTATCCCAGTGGAGGAATTGAAGCCCAGGCTATGGGATCCGAAATTTCACCATTACTTCATGGCGGCAATGGATAAGCAGTCGCTGCCAATTTTTAACACATACACTGCGAGTGACGAAGAAGATGTCACTAGCCCCGCTGGTAAGTCTGTTCCCTTATCGATGACCTTTCATGAAGAGTATTGCCTGATGGATATTGTAGATGACGAGAGCTCTGGGAACGCGGAGGAGGAACTCAATGAAGGAGACCCAGACGATGGAGAGGGTTTGACTGAGCGGGACCAGATAAATGTTTGGGATGAGGCAGAAACTAAAAATACTGATGATGGTGACGAGTTAGCTGCAAATTTGTCGGACGAATTTGCTCCCCTTACACTGATTGACACGGTTCAGGAGTAAATTGTATTGCTCATTATATGTGCAACGGTGGTAGTTTAGTCTCTCTATGACCAGAAAAAAATCAAAGTAGTTGATGGAGATTGTGGCCAGACGGTGACGAATTCCGTGATTGCACACTCAATTGCCCGATTGAGTTGACAAGTTTTGGTACTTGTGCAAGAGGAACCACCATATGGCTTTTCGCCTTTAGATTCGTACATTTAGCGAATAATAAGTTGATATGAAGCGGAACCTCATCGCCACTCATGTTGAGGCGCAGAAAGACGTACACTTGTACTGACTTCAGAGGGTTGAAGTCTCTCACCTGGTCAATAATTTATTGACTGTACTTAATCAGCATGATCTCTGAGATGCTGCAGATGTCATGGTTGCCTCAAGCTCGTATTTGTTTGTTTGAGCATTTTCACGACCGGTCAAAATGCCTTTTGATACAGTACATTTGGTTCCATGTGAGGTTAACTTTTTCACAGTATCCTATTTTCGAAATATTTCCTTATATACAGTCGTCGATTGTCAGGAATCCTGACGGTTTTGGATTAGAGGAAACTTTGCTACCCATTCACGACCACGGAACGCCATATAATGCGACCCAGATAATGTGTCTCATCAACAAGATAGCTCGAGGCTATGTGAAACTATCAGTTTGAAGGAGCCAGAAATCATTTGGCTACCAGAGGATGGTCATTTCATAAACTCGATAAAGAAGCGGTTTTGGTGAATTGAGCTTGGCCGAAGTTGCAGGATCATTGATCTGGCGGTTGCCATCTCAAACCAAGAAGTGTCGGCTATCAATATATAAAGCTATTTGAAGACAATCGGCTTCACTTCGTTCCTGACAAATATGCCCCATGAGGCACCACCCATTGAGCGAGAATTTCAATTCATTTGAAAGTCTGTAAGTGTTCTGAGTTTTGACTTGCTTCCAAACATTGGAAAACTACATATAGCCTGCTAGTAGAGTCCAGTTAGTCACTATAAGTCGTGGATTGCGTGAATCCTCCCACACTTCATCGAGACTCCATTGTTACCTCAAATAACTCTGGACGCTGGTCTATGGGTGCATGGGCGCATGCGTCCAGTGCGCCATCTAGTAGCCATTCACATCAAGAATGGAGGGCTTACTGAGGGAATCTTACCCTAAGCAGGCTACGTTATTCTGTCGTTGAGAGTCGAAGAGGGATTATTACTGTTCGATTGTAGCAAATTTCAAGACCACTCATCAAGTCCATCCATCGATCCTTATTCGTGGAGTTTATAGATACCTGTCATATAATGGCCAGACATCATTCCCAGATCCAACATCAACCCGACTTCGAAAACTTATCCAAACTTCCCTTCAAAGTACAATGCACTATTGCTAGGGAAGGAGTTTACAAATTAACTTTTCCCTGATGATCAAAAATCTTCCGAAAGTCTCTGATCTTCATAATAATCCTCCATATAAGAATGTATTCGAATGCGATCGTAGCAGAATAAAACAATCTACAAACGTATTATCAGTTTCAGTTTCAGCAAGTCGCTTTCTCCGAATTCTGGTGCTTCTTCGACTATACAAATATGAGACTTGACTTACATGGACCCTACATAACTTCTAGTATCATCCATCTCCAATCTTTTCTTACAAAAGGAACCCTCAACCCCAAATCACAGTATTCAAAATCTTCTCCTGACAAATACTCTTTGTAAACAATATTCACAAACCCACACATCACTACAAACTCTCAGCAAACCAGCATCTCTCATCCCATATATTCCATCCCCTCCTCCGAACTACCACCCTCAACCCCACCGATTCTCTTCACCACCGCTCCTCTCATCTAAAATAAGATGCCTGGAAAGTAACCACTGAAAATAAGGCCGTCTACCACAAAAGAGGACATACCTCCTTTTGGGTCCATTACCCATGCTCACCACGGGGTCCCACCTTCCCACATTTCCATCACCTACCGCCTGAACTGCGCAACATAATTTGGGATCACGCATTTCCACATACAAATGCTGAACGGAGTGTGAATGGGAATGGTGACGGAAGTAGCGGAAGTGGATCGCATCAAAGTGGAGGTACTGGAAGTGGGAGATCTTAGGTTTTGTAAAACAGTGACTTCATCTGTGCTCGAATATTCATGTGTTTTATCTGGAGAGAAATGTCCATTTGTGTTTGGTTCGAGACAGGGGACTGTTTTCACAAGCATGGGGATGGAACGGAGACCTAGAAGCTTAATATTACGGCTTGGAGCTTGTCGAGTAAATATTGGAAAACAAACGTGATATTAATAGTCCTGGTATCTGATATAGTCTCGTAATCGTCATGCTAATCCTGCAACTTGATCCAACAGTGATAAGGCTGACAAAATCCACGTATTCAACATGTCCTTCGTGATACCATACCGAATGTCGCCTCCAAGGGCCCTCATTAAAACGCCATGTTATGCTGTGCCATGCCATTCCTTCCAAACCATTTAATATGATATATGCAATAGCTCTCCTGTACCGAAATTCTAAACTCACGTCCCACCCTCAGGCGCTCCTTTGACTTTGTCCCCGCGTTTCCATAATTTTTGTAATCCCTTTTTGATTGAACTTGGCGTCTGGGGACTTTTTTCTGCCATAGGACTAACCGCCTTGGTCTCAGGTGCATTCAGCCCTAACATGTTTAACATGCTCAACCTCCGTTGCTTTTTCTTCGCCGCGAAACCAGGTTCAGGGACAGATGAGGTAGGGGGCCATTCACCATCTCGTTTCCATCCTTGTACACAGCTCTGTATGACATCTGATAAATTGATAGGACAACTAGGTGTCAGTGATTGCAAAATAACTTTGTCGTATATAGTGCTGTAAGCTTGGGGCGTGATGCTCGCTCTCATTGCATTATCCGGTGGTAGGAGAGATTTAGCAATTGGCACCTCAGTATCCCAACCTTCTGAATCTGAGAAATCGTCCACAGGTTTACGAGAATTTCCGTTTGATTGGGCTGCTAGATTTTCGATACCGCGAGGTTCCCGTCCGGATTGAGGAGGGACACGCCTGGCACAAGTCCATGCATCACGTCTTTCTACATAACAGTGTACTCCATTGTTCCATTCCATTTCCGCGGCAAGCTTCTTTTTGTGTCGGCGTCTTCGTGCAGCTCGTCTTTGTTTGACCAATTGGCCTACACCATCAGGGTTGTCAAAGCGGAAAGGGCTCTCTTTATCCGGAGAATTGATGTTGATGGGGCCTTTGGGTGAAGTAGGATCCTCGCTCTCGCTCTCCGTGGGATCGCTTTCCCACTCGTCTCTTTCTCGCCACTCTTCCTTATACATAGGGTTATCCGTACGGGTAATTTGAAGCCCATCTAAAGAAGGCTCCTTGATTAATGCTTCCGTGATATCAATAGGGTCGTTTTCTTCAGCTGGCCAAATCCAAGTCCAGTCCTGCTTCACATTCTTCTCCAAGTATCGCCGGACTGCTTCTTTTTGAGTCGCCCTATCCTTGCTTGTCAGCTCAGCCTCATAAACTGTCAAGGCATTTGGATGTGCCTTGACCCGAGCCACTTTCCGACGAGCTGCTTTAATTTTGACGACATTCATATCTTCATTCGGGGTGCTCGCGAGATCCGCCGTAGGATTGCCACTCGAAGTCTGTGAATTTATAATAATAGAGTTTATTGATGATTGCCAATTCTGTTCAGTATTAGGAGATATTGTAGTGGTGGCAACAGTCGCAGTTGCAGAGGGCTGGGTTTCGATCGGGCAGTTTATATTTTCGAGTGGTCGTACGGTAGGTATTGGTGGTACGACTATTTGGGAAGCAGGCATGATTAGAATATACTTTCCAAAAAGTATTCACATGACGCAAAAAGCGAAAATTAGCAGTTTGTCTTACCTGAAGTGATATTTTCCGCAATCACTGCCCCTCCTATTGTTGCCGTATCGATTATCAACTTCGACTCGTTATCAGCACCAGATTCTTCGAGTTGACCAGGGCATGATTGCGAATGGTTATCTGGAGCTTTGAGCTCTTGTGGATCTGGTGAAGGTACAGATACATTATCCAATATTTGAGTTGTAGATGATTCCAAATTCATCTTAGCTGTAGTGGCTTCTGGTCCTTCTCTCGTATCCGTAGTGGCATTTAGATCAGTAATGTTATTGTGAGGGTTAGATCTAATTTCGTCCGATGTGATAACTGGATGATTTACCACGCCGGCAGACAGATCTTGAGACATAGCGCATGGTTTAGTAAGAAATATGAAAGTATAACAAAAGCATCTTATATATAGTATGGATTCAATCGACTTATTGTTATCGAAATTGTAATTTTTGGTGGGCTAAACAGAATATTTGATAAGTTGGAAGAACTTGCTCTTCATGACTAATAGGCACTAAAAGTTAATCCTTGCGCTGATATGCTTGGCATTCGGTAGATACCGTTTCTGGATATTTGAAGAACGTTGCTTATTCTGACGTTCATTGGATTCCACATAAAAACACTTATCTCGAGACCATCGTCGGTTATTTCCTTCATCTTTTTGCTCTTACTGTGGGTGAAATATCAATGGGACGGCGTGAGAACACTGCTGCACAAAACCATAAGCGTGTATGGCCACGTGACATACTTCCTTCACCACCCCATTTCTATACAATCCGCCATGTATCGGGGGAACTAGCCATCTACTTTTCCTACTAAAATTCGAAGACTTTTGAATGCTTACGTTAGCGAAAGAGTTCTGTTTCAAAGTCTCCTTATTTCTTAAAGAATAGAAAATATATGTGCCAAAATGGTTTTCGCTAAAAGTCCGCATGCAAATCCACAACATATATTAAGTCAAAAAATGTCAATGTCCCCTGGCCCGAGATGTTATTCAACAGTTTCTAAAATGATTCCTGTCTTTGCGCAGGTTCATTAGCGTTCCATTCAGCCGTAATACTTACCGGCGCCTAGAACATGCAGATGTGCATGCAACAGCCTCAAACCAACCATTTGCTTTATTGCTGACTCACAGGAATCAAAATGTCGATGTTGTTCTAGAGGCGTATTGTAGTGTTGGACTCTCTATATAATGCTTCTTTTCCTCACAAACCATCTCCCATACGACCATTACCAATTTTTGAGATTTAAGCATCTTACACTATTACAGCACCATCTGTTCTCTCGCTTTGAAAAGTCTATTTCATATCAACACTATCGATTTTCGCCGTAGGAGGGATGGTCAGAAATACTCCTAGTGGTTCTGGGAGGGCGCCTCCTAAGGGCAGCGGACGCGAGGGTGAAAGGACAGGATCCAGCACCAGCGAAGCTCGTCATGGCAGAAGTGTTCATACTGAAAGGCACAATCCTGATCAGACAGCAACCAGTAATGGAGCGAAAATTCAGCATAGCACAAGTGGCAATAGGGATGAAAAGGAGCCTCGAAAGAAGCCAGCAGCTGGGCCCGACGAGCAGAGAACATTCGACGGTCGAACACGGAATCAATGGCTCTCTGATGAATGCCGTCGCCGTGCCGGAATGTCTCCGCGGATGGCGGATGCCTATATTGACAGAGTATTGGAAGAACAAAAACAACGTGAACTAGAGGGTAAGCCAGTGTGGTATTGGGCACCAGAGAAAGTCGACGAATGGTGTCACCGCAAAGCCGTTATTCACCGTGGTGGATCACGATTTTGGGACCAATTGCGTTATCTGGACCTTCGGAGTGAATGTATGAAGTGTGGAATTTCGGCGGGTTCCCCAATGTATTTGGATCGAGATTGATCAGAAGTGCTGTTGAAAGTGGAAATCACCAGAAAAAGGTTCAATAGAATTAGTTGTATTGGTTAAGGTTTTGCTACGAAGAGGAGAGCTCTTAAATAAGCAATCATGCTTAGTCAGTTACTGTACTGACGACTTTCAACAAGTGCACTATTGCTTTTGAAGAGGAAGGGGGACTACTTTAGATTTGCTCTCTTCTGTCGTTAATTTAGGCTACTGGTGAAGGTGTCAGGGGTTACTATAACAAGAGTTGATTCTCGATATAACGCTATAAGAAAATCAAGCTGTCAATTTCATGAGTTCTGAGAACAATTTGTGAAACGTACATTTTGATTTAATCAATGGAGATACTAGAGATAAGGAATCCAATTATTTGGAAACATGATTAATTTTCTTTCCATAAATAGCAAACGGAGCGATATTGGTGCACATTCAGGTTCTCTTTCAAATATTCTTGCACCAAAGATTGCGAGGCTTCTCTTCTATCCGATATGGCTAGCACAATCTAATGGACCTCGGATAGAAAAGGTTTATGTTTGGGACCTCTCCACCTTCTCATAGATTCAGTGTGAGACCAAATACACATATACTTAAGCAGCCAGGAGTTGCTAAATCATGGGCTAAGCATACCGAACTATAACCTCAATCATAAAAACATTCGCTAGCATTACACTCACACCCAAGCTCTGGTCTAAGTATGAAAACAACACGACAGCTAAGCCCGTGAGATGTAAGCGTCAGCTTTGTTGCACACCTCACTCGGGTCGCCCACGGTCAGGTCATGTTCTCAAGTGCAGTGAATCGGTTGAGATTATGCAAGTAAGAATTATCGGAGATGAAAATATGCCAGGGATTGATTGTTATTGGGCATTAAAGCCTGGAGTACCGGAAGAATATGTCCACTCCGGCCTCGAATGCGACCGCTATGCGAGATCTCAATAGACTATTGGAAATCCTTGCACCTGTAAAAGGAAACAGAAACCCCACGCTTGTTGCATATCTCAGATGGACATGACCTCGCCTTGCGCTGAGAAGATATTCCATGGGCGCATATACTTGAAACTTGTGAGAACATGAGAGTAAACTTAATGCAGATCCGAAAATAGAAAATGGTAACATAGTAGTTTCAAGGGTTGCAGAAAAGGCCTCCTAATCGACCTGTTATCACTCCCTCCCTTACCTCCCGAGCACGATTCTTGATCTACCGCTTATTGAGCCTCAGCTTATTCACGCCAAGAAACATCCATCAAGAAGAATTGTTGCATATCTTCATTGGCCGCCGACCTCACTATCGTAAGACTCGTAACGAATTACACCTATGGCTCCACTCGACTAGGATATCACGCCATAGAAAGAAAGGTCATTTTCGGGGTCGCATGAATTTAAAATCGATAATCATGAGGTATTATGGAGATACTTTCGATTATGGTCGTGATTGGGGTCGTGATGATCTCTCAATATGGGGAGCGCTCATAAAGAGAATAAAGGTAGCTTAAGAGGGTTCAGAGCGATGAGGTAGATGGGAACAACAACATGTACAACAAGTGGTGTTTTTCATGCAGCAAGTGTGGCTTGATTGTAGTGGCTGATAAGCTCATGGAAGTTTTATAGGTAAAGAATAGTGGATACCTGTCACTTCCGGGAGGCTGCAGCAGAGCGTTTGTTACTGTGCTCCCCCGTAGAACGCTGAAGAGCCACAGTAAGGCAAAATTTCTTCATGGCTAAGCGCGAACAAACACGGGGACTTGGCATCGTGAAATCTGGTCCAATGATGTCCAAATTTGCGTTGGCCATGTCGGCGACCACTCCTTCGCTCCGGAGAAACGTCCGGAAAAGCATAAGTCCGGTTTCGGTGATCATTTGAAGATTGTGATTGTCCGAGACATCACGGATCCTTCGTCTTGAACAAGTAAATGTTGATCGCATAGAAGTAAGAGTGGGATTTGTTGCACGTCTGAAAGGGTCGGCGACCTGGTAGTTCCTTGTAAAGGATTGATGTCGCCGACAGGGATAAACTAGATGGGATATTTACGATATTGAGTGAGGTGTAACGAAGTCAGCTGCTATGTGGAGGCTAGCTGGATAATACCGCCAGGTGGACTAGACAACGTTTTGTTGCAGATCTGAAATGGTCGGCGACCTGAAAATGTCTTTTGACTTCCGAATTAGAACCATATAATAGCCTACGATAAAGGTCGCCGGGTATCCACTTGGTAGAATGAAAGCTCAATCTATGACTCCACTCAATTATCACCGTCAACCCCACGAGTCATAATCTTTCTGGTCTGGGAAACGAGACAACTGGAAGCTGAATGGATGGAAAGTCCTGTTGCATTTCTTAGTCGGCTATTTGATTATCCTACCAGCTGGCCCAGTTCAGCGATGGCCTTTTAAACAATGTCAAGAACAGTGCCCTCTGGTACAGAAGCGAGGACGATCGAGACCGAAGCGCTACTGCGTGCCAGAGCTGAAGGCACATACTATCCACCTAATCTTCAATGAAATCTGTTTTGTTGCATCTCTTAATCGGCGACCTGAAAGAAAGGGGGGAAATTATCTCCAATTGGACGAGTTTCCTTTACAGGAGTGCAATTTATTATTCGTTGACCTTCAGGAGGAGGCAGCCTTGAGAAACTCAATCACGAAGACAAGGTCACAGCGAAACCCACATGGAAATGAAAGCAAAACTGAAAGAGACAGGATTTGCTGTACATCTCAAATGGCCAGTGACCGCTAAAGTATCAACACACTTGCTTGGAGGATCCACTTGGATGCCTCATCTCAAAGTGGTCAGGTCTCAATTATGGCTATTGTGGAAATAAGGGGCGAATGGAAAGCCAAATGCAAATCATCTCAACATCTTTCGGTTCTCGCGACTGTTTTGCATGTCTCAGATGGTCTCCGGCCTTTGTTCTATCACATGAGATAATAGTTTGGGCATGAAAATTTCATTGCTGTCTTGGGTAGTGGGGCTTCATGTTTGTGTATGAGGTCTTCGTGAAGGCGTGATGACAGGGACTTTGGGGGTTTCGAGAATTCCACGCAGAATATCTGCCTAATGCTTCTTGGCAAACACAGGTCGTTGCACATCTGAAAAGGTCTGCGGCCTTTCCTACAATTATTTGCGGACTCATTTTTGCCATTAGTTTCTTGCCTGTTATCGAAGTGTGATGGGTGGAATTTGTAAGTGGACACAAGAGGTCTCTTCCAAGGCCAGAATACATGTTGTTGATGAAATGAGAGAATTTTTTTTCGAAGCTATGCAGATCTCTCGCTCGTGGCAGCTATCTATCAAAGGTCTTGAGGTAAGTTTGTGTTATATCTGGAGGCTCAGATCTCAAGTATGTTTCTCCCAGTCTTTTTGGCGAAAGCAGAAATTGACGACATCTTCGAGGCGCTATCTAACTCAGAGTACCTTGACATTACAAGTCATTTAACTTCCAGATGCAGTGCATTCGATAGCTCGGAGGAGAGACTCTTCACTCGGTCGCAAAAGAAGTTTATCATTCTTCCCATGGCACGGATAATTTACAGTGATGTGATGGCATTTATAAATTTAAGCCGTTTGTTTCAATTTATGTGTTGCTTCGGCGGATATGGAGTGATGTGGACAGGAACGCGTTCCTTCCTCGTTTAATGCTCCTGCCTGCCACCTACTCGTATTAGAAGCTTTTTATATATCCTTTCAGTTCATTCTTCATGGACAGCTCACATGCAGAATGCGAGCGCGTTTTTCATTCTATTTTCACACCTTGAACAGAAGCAATTACGCCTTTCACTTTAACAATATTTGCTTACACCGAAGCCTTTGGTGACGGCGTTCCTTCTCTTTGGCTTCTTCCAATGCTCTGGTTTGTTTTTTGGTGAAAAAGCAAGGCTGATTTTCATTCACTGCGTGATTCTAACTAACTTGGGTCAAATTATCCATGGATTTCTTGGCAATTTCAATTTCCTGGAGGAGATTACCGGGTTCTGCGGAAGGCTGGAATGGAATACATGTTGCAACATCCTGATGATTCGTTTATTTCGAAGTATTTTCTTGCATTCATTTAATGATTTGGGAAACTAGATCAGTTGGGTATACTGGACTCAAAGAGAAGGATAAATAGAGTGGTATCCTAACATGTGCTCGCGAAGGCTTTGATCAAAATCATATTTCACTATCCTTCTTAAATATCCGTGTATGTTTAGATACGTATTGAGAATCAATGAAGGGATATTAGAAGAACTTCAACGGGGGCTTATTGTTGCACACTTAAAAGGCCTTGTCCTCTGTCCCGATATTTATGGCCATTCGATAACATTGCTTCTGCGCTCGCCACACTTCTTCATGACCCAGGCAGTTTTTCCTCCCCGCTCCATCGCGGCCAGCTCCATGTCTTCGTCAACGATTTCTGTGCCAATGAAATTGCTAATGGAGCCATTGTTGCATATCTAAAAGGGCCACCGGCCATGTTTTAACGCATTTCGCTCACAATTCCCAATGCCGTATATCTACCACCACAAGTCTTGTCCAAGTAACTTCATTTGTGGTTGCAATAGTGCCTCCTTCCATTCGGTGGCTAAACATTTGGTCGAACTACAGCACATCAAATAGTTCCATCATATTACCGCTAAGAATTTGAAAATCACCAAATTGCAGTCTTGCGCTTCCGAACATTGCTAATTGTGGATGCATATACCTAGCAAAGAGGATTCTGAGCGAATCGCCACATATCTGATCGAACCTGAAATTTTCTGTAAGCTGAAAGCCAGTGATGAAAGAAATGAGGCCGTTCAGGTGACCGAAACATATGGGTACCAAATTTACATTGCTTTGAGGCCGTAATTGAGACCCGGCTGATCCGTCACTCGGACTGAATCCGAAATTGACTCAATGAACAAGGCAGGATATAGAAAATGAAAAGTGAAAAGGTCAGCTGCTTTTTGAGACATGCAACATTCGAAGAATCTACCTATCAAGTTTCGAGGCATGGGGATAGAGGGGCAAACAATAGCATGCATGAAGCTGGCTCATAATTTTTGAGTTTAAATCATTCTGGATGTATCAGTGGCATATTGGATCGTGGTGACCCGGTAATGATGTACAGCGCTTCATCTTTTTATGTTTTGCTAGAGTGTTTTGAAGTATTTCATCATCTTCATAGCTTTATAACTAATTGAGATTATTATCTGAAAGACTTTAGAACTCTCATATTTGTGTCATATTGGCTGAGTGTATTCCCATTTCCCTTTTGTCTCAATAACAGTAGTAATTCTAATGTCAGGAAGTTCTGTAATTTATGATTGATATCATACAAATCGGAAGGTGTGTCTTCAGAATGCTCGATTCTGAAATCTCAATCGTGTAATATTCATATGATCTTGAGTGATTAAGCCCATTAAATGGAATCATATTGTATCAACGATCAGAATTTGTCAATCAGATCATAGTCACAACCTTCATACTGGTATTGCCTATACAACTCGTTCTCTGCACTAGCTAACGAACTGCTTCAGCAAATGTTTGACGTGTTGATGGCTTCGTCAACGGCTCAAGTGATCAGTAGATGTTGCATATCTCAAAAGGCCACCGACCTTCACCAGCATGTCATATCTCTACTGCACTCCACTCGCCACATTAGTATTCCTAATCCAATTTAATATTACATATTGTTATGTGACCTGACAATGGCCATGCTACGATTTGCAACAAATGTTTTCTTTCCTCAGCTACTGAAGCTAGACCAAGTGCCGCATATGATTGCTGCATATATTATAAGGTCGTCGACCGCCTCTTATTTCATTTTCTCGCACAATTACTGTGCTCATCGATATAACCAATATATCTGCATTGAACATACGAAGAAGGCTGTCGAAATAACCCTCTTTTGGTGGCTGTGGCGGTAATTTTTACCCAGTAAACTGGGTATCAAATCCTACATCACAAGATGCTAAGAGCATCTAATTTTATCAATTACTATCAGGGAAGGAAAAGGCTTTTAGAGAAGCTAAATACGTCATCCGCGCTTCTAAGGCACAAAAGATGTGATGAGCTCGGATATGAGCGCGATGTAAGCGCCGCGCATTAGATCTGCGAAATTGTCGGTTTATCGTGAACCCGTAGTTTTTAATTTTAGTGATCACCCGGCCCGTTCGGAGGCCGTAGGTAGTAGTATAGCTGAAGCCTTAAATGCGGCCTTTTCTATTTCAAAGTCAAATCTTACAGACTGTGTGCTTTGAACTTGGGCCGTGATGAATAATGATGCTGATGGATGCTTGTAATAAAGCCATGAACTAGGAAGTGGAAGGTCGCTGGCCTTTTCAGATGTGCAAATTTGACTTTATGTGGAAGAACTAGCTTCTTCGCATCTGCTAATTTAGTTAGAAACAGGATTTATGGAGAAAGTTGATAACTAAGAGAAAATGTTTCGCGTCTGATTAATCTTTTCTATTGTATTGTATCTTGTCAAATCAGCAAACGAGATTATAGCTTTTTCCAAATTCGTTTTATTAACACATACAATCTAGTCTTTGGTTCTCAAGGTGGATCTCAAAAAACCAGATACACATTGTTAACTATTAGGGGTATAAGCTTAGAACCATACGCATGAGCTTCTGTCCATTGTTGAGACCAACCGGCCGACTATGCAACCATTGCCATTTTTACATCACTCACATTATATATCCCATCATTTGAGCCTCAGATTAAATTCGTGATAATTGACTGTGAATTGTTGATGATGGCTTGAATATTTGAAGAGGCCGCTGGCCTTTTGCCCTGTGATAGCAGATTCCGTACTTAACAAAGCGATCGCTTTATCACTGTAATAAAATTTTCAATACTTTCATAATGTATTAAAAAAATCGTTTTTATAGTATTAATCTAATTAATCTTATTTTTATATTTAATAAGAATATTTTATTTTTAAAGGACTTCATTATTTAAATTCGAATATATTGTTCCTTTTCCTATATTGAAATCCAAAAATCATTTTTTTGTTATTATATTTGAAATATATATTTATATACAAATTGGTTATTACATTTTGTATTACAATTTATATAAGAATTGAAAGCATTTATTTAATAAACTAATAATCTATATGAATTGCAAAATTATATATAAAAAATATATAAAAATAATATTATAAGTTCTGAAACCAGATTTTTATATATAACTCCTCCTTATTCTTAGAATTGTAATACCTCTATAAATAAGTTTCTATATTATATATCTATTTGATTACTTTTTCTTTTCTTTATATCTGTAATTACAAGAGTATCCTCTTAAATCTCTTTATCCTTTTGAATCGAATCCCTATTTCGATTATTTTGATTTAGTATTTTAGATAGAGTATACTTTAATGTATTATAGCTTTCTTTGATGGAATTATAATAATGAGAGTATAGTATTCTCTAATCTCTATTCACTTTTTTTAAGTGTAAATTATTATATCCCTTTTATATATACTTCCCTTCATTTTCAAAAGGCTTTTTATTAATACTATTTTCTCTCTCGATATTTAAAAGATCTTTAATATTAGAGCTACTCCTTTCAAGATCGTAATTGGATTTAATTTGCAATAATAAAATCCTTAATAAGATTGGTAGAGCTCTTATTAGGCTTGGTATTATATTTGATTATTCTATATTTGTATTCTTAGTATTTGAAAAAGGTAATAAATTCATTATAGGAGATATTGATTGTTTTCTTTGTCCCTTTTGATCTCATTATACCCTAAAACTAGGGATTAAGCCTTTATTTTGCCTAAATACTCCTAAAGTATATTAGATTCAATATAAATTAATTCTTTTTATTATAAAACTCTGATTTCGTTGTTTTTTCTTTTTCATTATTATAAGTCTCTTTTTATTGTTTTATTTATTTTGTATAATAGTAATATAAATAATATTTATAAGCTATAAGTTTTCGAAGTCTTTTAAATTAGGGAATTCATTTATAGTATCTTCCTGAATATATTATTGAAATATAGGTGATAGGGATTTCCAATTATATAAATCGTTTTGTTTTTGTATATATTTCAATTGATTTTATATGTGAATTTAAAAGTGTATAAATATATTAGAATTAGAATTATCTTTAAATCGCTAAGCGAGATATCTTTTTATTATATCAAAAATCGTTTTAAAATCTATTATCATTCTTTTTCTATATCCAGATATTGCTATACTTAATATTAAGGCAATAAGTAATCTATTAATATTTATATAAATAAAAGGGCTTTACTATCCAAACTATCTCTTTTGAATTAATATTTGGGGGAGAGCTGTATTACACCTTACTAAGGTTATAGAAAAACATAATATATTAAATATAATTTTGTTTAATAATATTAGAATAAATTGATTATAAAAGTAATATTAAATTATTATTAAAGGGGTATCTAATATTTATAAATATATTTATTATTATTATTATTCCTTACCCTCTCTATTCATATTTATTATTCTATATACTTTAATATTGATATCAGTTATATTAATAATATATAATAATATATTTAGTATTGGAAACTACTGTAGTGGAAGAGCTCTAGTATTTTCTTATAACTGAATATATAGGATTAAAGGTCCTATCAAAGGGAACCTTTTATTCTATATATAGCTAGTATAATCTAATCTGATTCATCAATAGTATTACTAAAAAGATTATATGATTAACAATTTCTATATTTTCTAATACTCCTCTATAGAAATTATCATTCTTTCTTTTCTTAGTTCTTTATTTTATTATCTACTAACCCTAGTATATCCTTAAATCTTTCAAATACTATTCTTACTAAAAGCTTTGTTATACCATTTACTACTATATCTGAAGTATTGATATAGTTAATCGCTATCTTTCCTTTTTCTATAAGATCTTTAATAAAGTAATAATATATATCGATATACTTTAATCTCTTATAAAGATATAGGTTTTTGGTTAAAACTAATATTTCTTAATTATCCCTTAGAATCTGAATTATATCTTTATGAATTGATATATATTCAGGTTTCCCAAGGTCTTTAAGCACTTGAGCTATCCACCTTCCCTGTTTTGTAAATATAGCTATTGATATATATTCTGATTCGGTACTTGATGTTACTATTAAATTTTGCTTTTTATTAGTCTATAATATTGGCCCTCTATAAAATATAGTGATTCCCCTAGAAATACTTTTCTAATTATATTTATCATTTATTTAATCTATGTCAATAAAGACTTTTGTAATATCCTTTGGCAAGTTGTATTCTTTTGCAATTTGATATTATACTCTATTTAGTCTATATTGAATCTTTTGTTTGATTATAGTTTTTAGATACTTTATTAAATTCTTTACTCCTATATTATAATGCTTTATTGGTTTTGCTATATATTATAATAAGCGATCTAGAACAAATGAGATATTTAGTTTAATATAAACTATTAGATAAATAAAACTATTAATTGCTTATTGATATTCAATAATATTTATTATTTTGTTATCTTCTATTATAGATTATAAATAGGAGTAATCTATAGTAGATATCCTTTTGGTTTAGTACTAAGTATATAAGATTCTGAACTTTGTAAATATAATATTTAAGTATTCTTTTTAATCCAATATAAAAGATTTAATTGTTTAATCTCTTATAACTCTGATACCAAGGATTTTACTAATCTCCCCTAGATTCTTGATATTAAAACGGGAAGATAATGTTGATGAAAACTAATCAAGTTGATGCTTTGAGAATATAGATATAATTATATTGTCGATATATACTAATAGATTTAGGCGTTTCGTAATATAAATATAAAGATATGGATCTACAAGGCTTTAAGTGAATCCCCAATTAATTAATTCCCTTTTAAATAGTTAATTCCAATCCCAACCAGCTTACTTTAAACCATACAAACTATACAGTATATATAGTATATAACCATTCGATATAGTAACTCCTTAAAGCAGTATAAGATATATTTCTTCTTTTAGATAGGATTCCATAAAGGCGTTCTTTATATCGAAGTATTAGTATTCCAGGTTTTCTTTTATAGTAATTACTAAGAATAAATATAATATATCCAGATATATAATTGAAGTAAATATTTTATTATAGTCTTTTTCTAACACTTGACTAAATCCTCTTGTTACTAATTGTACCTTAAATCATTCAATCTCATTATTCTTAGTTTTGATTATAAATACTTATTTGGTTGAAACAAGGTTTCCTCTCTTTAGGAGAATATACTTTTCCCAGGTGCTATTTATAATTAATAAATTGATCTCCTTTTTAATAGCTTATCTTTATTATATACTATATACAAGATTGGAAATAGCCTGCTTATATATAATAAGGATATTTATCCTAAGAATTTATTCTATAGGGTAAACTGAATTTGTATCGGTTATATTTTCCAGGATAATTTTAAAATCGCAATAAATCCTATCCCTTATACTTGAGTTTATACTAGGAAGAAGTAGTAAAGTAATTATTATATAATCTATACTATCTTCAATCAGATCTTGGAATAGTATTATTATTATAGTTTATATTATTTTCTCAATATATCTATTAGCTTCGTTTTCATCTTTCTTATATGTTACAACGGATTAGTAACAGGCTGTAGAAATCACCAACGTATAGGCTATAATG